>CM060950.1:238557278-238742278 GCA_030765055.1 Mantis religiosa | reverse complement strand
ATTGCTAAAGTTGTGTACGTACCTGCAAGGGCAATTTGAGAGTTTAGTGGGAAATAGAGGATCAGTAAACCTATTTAAATCTGGTTGCCCTGTGATGACTTTGTAATTAATAACCTCAGTAAACCAGTTCTTGCATATGCGTCCTCCTGTAGTACTTCATGGTACAACAGTATACTAATGAACCATTTGCATTGACATAAATGAGTACTTTTGTTTCCATTAGTGGGAACTGTGCTTCTACACACGCCCAGCAGATGGCACGATATCGGTTTTCACATATTAAGTCACAATGGGCTCTTATACACCATACTTTTCTTATGGAAGAATCAAGTGTGCCGTAGCTAAATGTGTTTTCAGAAGTGATAAAATAGGAACGCGTATTTCAGTATGAAGTGTGCGGAAGAATACGATGTTATTCACCAAAGATATTTTGTATAGTTAAAATATTTTTAAATTGATAAAACTTGAAGTTTTGTTTTGTACAGATTTTACACAACGCGCTGAACGCTAATATATTGTCTTAAAACGAAAATATTGCAATGAAAAATATTAGAACTGTTCGCCAGTTTTTTTAGGGAACGTTGGTATTTAGATTTCACACGTCTAAGTATATTTCCTTGGAAGCTAAATATTAAAATAAAGTGAATGAGTTTTTCAGTTATGCAGTGGAAAAAGTGGACGCTGGCTATTTCTCATTCTACAAATCCTAGCTCACAACGACAAAGTTTTCAAGGAAATAATGAAATAATGTTTACCTAAACAAAGAGCATCTCAAGATTAAGGTATCCAAGAACCTTCAGTTTAAAGCAAATGTTTTCAGCTTGTAAGGTACACAGCGTTAACCGAGCTGGTGTTTGAGTCTTGGAGATGGTAAAATCCAGATGTAGTAGAACAGTTTAAGGGACGATTAGGGGTCGTAACTTGTGGTTAAACTACTGCTTACAAGATGAAGTGACAGAAAATGATATGTGGAATACAAATCAGCTATAGGATGATACCTAACCGATAATCATTAATTTAACAAACGGTTAATCCTGAAATGACTTCATTTCTTGTGAGGACAATGTATAGGCCAAACAGGAGTCCTCATGGTATGGTGAAACCATGCCCGATTAAGGTAACATTAAATATTAAATGTATTATACTTAGGTTAAATATAAGGTTTTGACAGTTATTGGTACTCCTACAATATTATTAACGCTATTAGTCATAGTACTGGTAATTGTTATGTGTATAGCGCTTAACGCCAGCTTTGACTGCATACGGCACCGCAGTCGCAGGCACTGATGAAACATGACGAAGATGCAGAACCGATGGAAAGAGATGGCTGGGGAAACGGACTGCCCGGAGAAAACCCACCCCACTGATAATCTTACTTTGCTGTCGTCCGCCCTGGTGAGAATCGAGCAGTCTAACCACTGATACCGAAATTAAAAGATTCCAATAAGTAAATAATCATGATGGACTTAAAAGGAATGTTCGTTCTTTGTTACAACACTTGCGAGGGCACTTGAGTCGAATAGCAGTTTGGGAGGATAGTTGTTATAACAAAAAGAAAGTTAAGAAACAGTGTCCTTAGCAGATTTCTAAATGATAGCACTTGACTTGTTGAATGGGGTATTCTTCGGTCCCTAATAATGACAAAGAAAGAATTGTTACAAAGGGAATCTTTGGTTGAATGAAGTGGACTTTCAGAAAGTGAAAGTGAGATATACATCCACACGCGCAGCTGTGGAAAACAGTCTTCGGCGTCAGGCCGAAGAAAGCACATCGTGGCTGGAAAGCCATTGAAACAGTCCGAGGCATGAGGGCGATTAGGGCAGTCCTCTTGTTCTGTCTTGGGCCAGGCATACCAGAAATGAGAGAAGATATTTGTCAGTTCATATATACGTGAGGAAAGAATAAATTTTATTGAGTAAAAACATTCCGCCTTCAGTAACTCTAAACAGGAATGCTGGTAACCCTTTGTCGGCAACTTCAAGTTTGATGTTCAGATAAAGGAAGAGTTTAAATGTGAGATAATTTTGAAGCCAAAACAGTTCATTGGAAGTTTATAAAGGACTTCTGGATTTGCTGCTGCTCGGATTACCTCCAGTGTTACCTCGGGTACCCTCAAGCGATGCGCGATGCACTCAAAAGCCTGAAAGGGCCTCATAATCTCCTGGAAACCGAACAAGGGCGCATCAATGTTTATCAATATTAGATAATATATTTTTTATTGTATGTAAAAAACTAGCGTTTGAACCATCCTGTTGTGGTCTTCAAATCCCTAGATGCTTTTCAAAACACACTACATAACATTTACCATTTGGACACTTTTGGTTTCTGAAACTTTGTCTAAAACATGTGCTTGAAAGCCGTTGTAATAAATCTAACGAACTCTCAAAGTTTATAATACCTCAGTAATTCCTTTATGATAAGGAATACATTTCGAATAAAGTGATATTAAACTAGCTATCAGCCACATTTAATATGTTCCCGGATCATTTGATTCCAAAGCATGGAAATAGTTAGTTAGTTACTAACACTCCCCACATGGCAACCTTGGCCTTCGGGGTAACCTCACCCCACCAAGTGATGACCGGACCCATTTCTCAGGTGGAGGCACCCAGAGGGCGGTGTCCATTACCTCCGATGATAGGGTGATAGTGAAGATGGCGGTGAGGTGAGAGGACCTACAGTTTTTACCGTGGACTCCGAACCACGTTGGGCATAGGGGATACTTCACGTGTGCTAGACAGAGGTGAAGGCGTGGATAGGGCCGACTTAAAATCGCCAACATCAGAGCCGGGAATCGAACTCGGGACCCTTAGAACGGGAGCCGTGAACAAAACCACCGCGCTACCCCGGCGCCCAGCATGAAAATATATATTCCTAATATTTCTGTACATTTCATGTTTAGTATAAATTTATACTACCTTTAAACCAAATATCTGCTTTTCTGGCATAATTTGGAAGCTTACATAAATATACCCGAGAACAATAAAAAAGATGTGTTCTTTATACTTTTTAACAGTGATTTATATGGTGGCGCTATCTGTTGCTCTAGTTGCGAGTTGTTCCGCCCTCGGTTACTCTATAGGCTTGGCGGACAGTACGAACTCCAATGATTTACACCTCGATTAAAGTTAAAGCATTAATATTCGGAATGGTCACCATTCCTATTTATGACATATTCCTAACAACGAAATTTGAAACAAATACACAACACGCCACAAACATTTATAAATTCTGTCATGTAAAGAACCATATAATTATTGGCATATACTTTTATCTGAAAACGTTAGATGGTAAAAAGGCATTATCAATGGTTATGAAATTGCATTGTTGCTGATATGAATGGAAAAGTTAAACACAATTATATTAAACAATTAATGTTCTGTTAACTTCCAAGAACTACACTACCTTAAATATCTTAGCTCTCCAGTTTTTGTCATGTTAGATAATACTAACGTTTCGAACATCCTACCGTGGTCGTCTTCAAGGGGCAAGTTGTTTGACAGAACTCACTACACAGCGTTTAATATTATGGCTATCCCGTTTTTGTCATGTTATATAAAACAAAGGTTTCGAGCATCCTGTTGCTGTCATCATAAATGAGCAAACATTTCGGCAGTACTCACAATACAACGTATAATATCTTGGCTATCCAGATTTTGTCATATTGGTAAAACACTAAAGCTTCGACCATCCTGTTGCGGCCTTCTTAAAGGGGCAAGCAGCTTGACAGAAATCACTACGCAAACTACATCTTGGCTAGCCAGATTTTGTCATATTGGAAAGAACTAAAGCATCGACCATCCTGTTGCGGCCATCGTAAAGGGGCAAGCTGCTTGACCGAACTCACTACACAACGTATAATATCTTGGCTACCAAGATTTTGTCATATTGAAATAAACTAAAGCTTCGACCATCATGTTGCGGCCATCTTAAAGGGGCAAGCTGCTTGATAGAACACACTACTCAACGTTTAATATCTTGTATACCCAGTTTTGCCAAGTACGATAAAACTAACGTTTCGGCCATCCTGTCATGCTCGTCTTCACAGTCCAAGCTCACTGAACACTACTCATTTCCTTCTCTCTTTCTATCTCTCTTTCTCTGTTTCTCTTTCCTCCTTCCATCCTTCCTTCCCTAATTCCCTCCTTCCTTCCTAACCTCCTTCCTGATGATTACAACAACAATGGCAATAATAACAATAATAACTATAATGGTGGTGATGATACTAAAAGCTGACCAGAATGAGTAAAATGCTGGCAGTTTGATCCCAAGTTTGCGAGTTCAGACCCAGTCTAGTTCGATGGTTTCTTCGTGAGGATAAAAGTGAAAAACGTGATATCAGCTTTACTGACATTTAAAGAACTCCTTCGTGAAACCTCCGACATGCCGATGACGCTAACGTGATTTTGTATATAAACTGTCAGTGTCAAACAAAATAATTATTTTATTTATTTCCTTGGTCGTTACTTTATTTGGTGTCAAGCCATTTGGTGATTTGGTGGCTATATTAATTGTAGTAGTATGTCCATATAATCTGTTCCTGAGAACTGTAATAAAGGACACAATGTATTTATTTTCGGAACAAGACACACTTAATTTCAAATACCACGCAGTTTAATATTATATTAAGTATCGCTAATTTATGAATGTTACAAGTATTTCGTTCCAGATATACTACAAGTGTGCGTATTGGAAATGTATTTAAAAACAAGAAAGTAAGATTAAAATTTTTGACGAATATATGTGCGAGAGAGGAAGAGAGAGAGAGAGTAAATGACGTCACAAGAAAAGAATCGATAAATACCTAAGTTGATACTGGAGAGTTGTAAAAAACCACCGTTTCATGCAGCAACGTTGTTTTTATATTCCTTTAAGGCTTAAAAAACTATGCGCTGAACTCGCTGTTTTGGGATAAGGAAACTGAACCGTCCTGGCGCCACTAACTGATGCAAACCCACCTTCCTCCCGTAGGTCAGTCTTCCAGGCATCGGAATACATTTTCTGGTGTCCCTAAAATAAATCAATACTGATCGCAGTGCTAACTCTTCTGCTTAGTAAACCTAACCCTATTTGCAGTGTAGTTTAAGGCGTAGTTCCTTTGCAATTTTGCAGGTTTCCATACGAATATCTGCTCTACTAAATGTATATAAAACAATTACGTAAGCCCCACGAATTAAAAATCAGAACAGTTTTCAAAACCTTGTAACCAAAAATCCAGTAAGAAAACCTGGAACACGTAAGTTGCAATATCGCCTGTTTTTATTTATATCACAATTCAGCTTTATCTCCTATTTTAGTTTCCTAGGAATGTCTAAAATGTAAACAACTAGACTGTAGAACTACAAATAATGAGCTGCCATCGAGATAATCATTATTATCGCCATAAATGCTTCGTGCACTTGCTGTACTTTTGTTTCCGGTTCTTTCTCTGGCGCCAACTTAGATTCATATTCAGACAGTTGAAGATCTGCAGCAAATTGCGCAGAACATGCGTTCGGCAATGTAGCACAATAAACCTAATAACGCTGTCTAAACGTACAAAATGGTAGGATAATAATACACACCCTGGACGCTTTCTCGTGTCAAATAAAGATCCCGTAACAATATTGCGCAAGTCCCGAATTCTATGTTCAAATGCTGCACTTCATAAATTCTAAACGATGCATATGGAAGAAGGAGCTTACTCACTCACATTTGTATATAATATACAACAATAATAGCAATAATATTAATCACCATAAGGTTGTTGGGGAAAATCTCTTTCGTGGGTTAAGTTTCAAATGCTGGTTAAACATTTAGTCCCTTTATATTTCTTGTAACAACATGGAAATGTGTAATAACTGTTATCTTACATTTGGAGGAGGTGGAAAAATAAGCCTTTGTGGAAGAGTGGATTGAGAAGGTAGTGTGACTGAAATATATTAACGTTTTGTTATAAATATACGTAAGTGATAAAACGATTTTGCTGTTATTGTAAATTGCCCGCCAGGGAAGACCACCAACGGAGCAACGCTTGTAAGCGTGTTATTTAGATATAAACTATATTTTATTGATTTCCATGCCATCGAACCGAGGTGTAGATGTACCATACAGTGAGATAAGGTCTAAAAAACTAATAATTGTTTATGGGAAAGAAGCCTTGTAAAGTGAATTTATATGTGGAGCTATCGGTTTCCCTTGGTATGATTTCATTGTTACTATTGTTTGAACGCTGTTATTATTGTAATCATATTTTAAGTATATAATATCTAACAAGTATCTCTAGTATTTTGAATGTGCTGCTAAATTTAGTTTGACAGTTTATGGCATGCTGGTATGTTGACATGGTTAAGACCAAGTGGCCCGTGGTTCATTTCCAGGCTATGAATTCGGTTCTACTTTTCCATGGTTACTGTCGCAGTGTAGTTAATTACTTTATACTTTCCGTTTACATAAATTTGGCTTAAATATCACTTAATTTTGTGTCTTGAAGCAGTAGTGTATCCTGAGATAATAACTAACAAACCGGTTATCGTTTATGATAAAGAGAGGTTACGAAAAGGTATTTAATGCTTTCTCTTCTTCTACCACATGGGTTTAATGTTATTAGAACCTACTTCATACATGTAGTGTATACTGCTATAATATTTACACTTGCAGGTGAAATAACCTGTATGATGCCATCCCCGATGATCAGCTTGTTTTTCTATCAACTTCATTTTCTATCTTAGAGATGTATAAGCAACGTTCTGGTGATTCTCATTCATCTACACTTGAATGATGAGCGGCTTTCACTAAACTACGTTTGCATGGATTAAAATTCTCTCCCTAATGGTAGCGGTGGTGTGTACTTTAAATTCAAGAGCCCCCTAGTTCAAATGTGGGTAAGGTTCCGCTATCTGGATAAGTTATTTTTTGGGGGTTTCTCTTATCCTGAAAGATTAGTGTTAGGTAGCTCTAATCTCTATGGACCCTGGACACATTTGAGCATCACTTCACCCATTTCATGTCAAGACTGACGGACCTAATTACTATTCATACTAGAGAATTTTAAGTTACAAATATGTACCAAGCATTTGGAAATGCAAGCCAGTGCTAAAGAATACTGCGGAAACTGATAATGGTACAAGAAGTAGGTTCACATTGGCAACCTATGACACTATCGTTGAGGCTTCCAATGGAAATATGCCGCGTTCTAAGACCGAGAGCCTATGAAAATAGCTGGGTTTCTTTAATATCATATTTCTCACTTTTTAAATAAATGCTACATAAATTTCATTGTTTTTCACAAAATATAAAAAATTACAATAGAATAATACAAGCTAAAAGTCCGCCATCTAAACGGGAGAGTGGATGTCGCGAAACTAGACGTACCTAATGCTATCTGTTTGGCACACGCAGAAGCACAGTGCCATTCCATTTTAGG
Organism: Mantis religiosa; assembly: GCA_030765055.1. Lineage (NCBI taxonomy): Eukaryota > Metazoa > Arthropoda > Insecta > Mantodea > Mantidae > Mantis > Mantis religiosa. The sequence goes on along the minus strand of CM060950.1, from coordinate 238,734,873 downwards.
TTTTAATTAATGGACGCTTCTGTTTTTGACGGACGTACGTTCACAAAGTTAGGCGAATATAAATAGTTTTTGTAACAAATATATGCAAGAACTCATTTTACTGCGGTTATCACCTTTAAAATCATCATAAAGCCAACAGATTGAAATTCTTTTAATGATCCCTTGATGCCTACTGAACTTCCTTATTGCCCTTGCATGTAGGTACACGACATTAGCAATAGAAAATGTTGCAGGTGAAGGGCGACAATTATGTGAGAGAAACACGTACGATTTTTTCCGGTTTTCACACAGACATACGCAGACACTCACACAGACCTGCGCAGCGCGCGCGCGGGGAGAGAGAAATATAGAGACAGAAGCAATTTACGTCGCATTACAAATGTGATTCTTTCCCCAAAATATATGTTATACTGTTCAAAACTGTATTTGTCATTTAATGTTTTAGAAGTATACCAATTATTCCTATCCAACTATGCCACACAAACCGATATGTCGATATCTAATTTTTGGTTGCAATGTAATAATTGCTCTACTTACACAAGTAGATAGTAGACCAACATAGCTACTCACACACTATGTAGCATATTCAGAAGGTGGAGTGAGTCAGGGAGAGGATAAGGAATTCCGTGCTTGTCCCATATGCCTTAGTGTTATTATTTTATTAGTCTGTTGCTAGGAATAGCTGGGACTAAGCGAAGTTACAGATTTCAGCTCATCATCCACAACAAATCCTTTATGACTCACTGTACAACAATTCTTTCAAAGTGTTCAGGTTAAATTAATTACCTTTTTGTGTCTTATCTAAATGAGAGAAAAGAGAAAGTTGAAGTAAACAATGATATCAGTTATCAAAAGGAAACATCAAATTGTAAAACAGTAGTAGATGGAGTACTGCAAAGTTCAGTGTCAGGTAATTTACTATTTTTGATCGATATGAACGACATCTCACTTTGTATAAAACGTATCGCAGGTATAACTATATCTGCTGTTGGAACTAGTGTCCTATTGATCAGTAAACATTGAAATAAGTGTGTAATTAATTACAATTATGTTAAGAATTTTGTCATATAGGTTTTATTTTAAAGCTAGTAAATTATATGTGAAGATAGACAAAACAAAGCTTGTTACACTTACAAGTCATCGTACTTCACGCTCTCCGATAGAAACTGGGATTAATAATGTGATAATAAAATAAATTGACTGTCTCATATTTCTGTTCTTTTAATTAGAAGGATATATCTACAGATTTGCAAGTACACATAAACTATACCTTACACAAAATCAGCTCTGTCCATTGTGATATTCGAGCACTGGTGAATGAAAGTTTTATAGATACACTTATATTAGAATACAACTGATATATAGCTCTAGTTTGGAATGTGATATACTATTATGGGAGAGCTCAGTAGTTCCTGACTGGACTGGACTACTTTAAGGAGGAGAATCGACACGGAGACCCTAACGCCGTCTCTTGTACTTATACCCCCAATTGGGGGCATCTCCGGGAGGAAGGATGAGGTGAGAGGAGACAGAGGGAGCCGCCAAAAAGAGGCAGGACAGTTCAGAGGGTCCATTCTAGTACATTCTACTACGCAGAAAATCCCAGGCACGCCAGGACAAAGCATACTCCACCCTTCTGTAATTCGGATACAGCCCCACCGCAAGACTGAGTTCGGAGACTGGTAATCGTCCCACTAAAGGATGAAGTTTCTTAGAACATATCATCCTACTATGCACCACCAAGATAACCGCCGACCACCAGAAGAGAGATGCCGTGGAATGATAATGGTGAGAAATGGAGGGACAGAAAATATAGGGGATGTGTTTAACCCACCCGGCATTCGCCTTGTGACCTGGGAAATCTCCCGAAAAAACCTAATGTTCAGGTAGGATGGAAAAGGGAGAGGGACCCTTGCCTCCCGAATGGGGACCATAGACCAAATCGTCGGAGTGATTCTTCTCAGGAGGTAAATGAACATTTGCTATGGAAAAGAAAGTTTAAGGTACAATTTTCATTTCACTCTGCGGGCACTAGCAAATATCTTTTAGAAGGGCTGAAGTTATTTACGCTTCCTTCTATGTATATATTGTGATTTTGGGATCGTAGAATTAAATGTCCGAGTTGCAAATGCTCTTTATTTCCATAGAAGTACACTGTTCAATTTTAACGTAACAACATGACGTCACATACACAGTCTACCAAGGTCGATGACAATAACAAACAGCGTTCTGGTAATACATCATCTCTCGTTACAACACTCTACAGATGTTTAATGCTTACGACCTTTCTTGTCAAGTCGTCGCCTTCTTATATACCTCATTGATAAATTCGAGAGATTTCCAGATCAATAAAGAAACCGAATAATCAAGATGTCACCAGAAATTTCCATTTATCTCAGTTTATATGTTTCGGCAGACCTTTATCTGCGTGCTATGTTTCTCAGTTCCTTTGTGTAAGCAAACCGCGTTATAGCTACGCGCGTTCTTTTTTGTGCGTTGCCGCGACACAGCTCCCTCCGCAAGGCTGGACGTCACGAACACCACCATTGTAGCGGGACATATGATCCAGGTGTACCACCAGCATCTTCCCTCGGGGCACACTCTGGTTGCGGTAGACCACGACGTAAATCCTCTTAAACACCCGGGACAGTCATGACATGGCCTTTTAAGTTTCGGGCAGCGTCCCTTGTTCCGGTTAGGGCGATAGAAACAGACCAGATCACCTTGCTGGAACCCTTGGCTATTGGCTTGCCTGTTGTATCAGGTCTTACTGCAGTCGCTCGCCTTCTGGATGCTCTGACGGTCCATCTCATGCAAGTCGTGGAGATGGTCCACCAGGTTCTCCACATACTCCGTTGCTGGCTGGTTTGCGTCCAGGGGGCCTCCAAAAGCTAGATCAAAAGGCAAGCGCAAATCTCGGTCGAACATTAACCTGCCTGGCGTCATCCTAGTAGTGTCGTACGTTGACGAGCGCTAGGCCAGCAAGAACACTGCCACCTTGAGGTCCCAGTCTCTCTGATGGCTGGCCACGACCTACCGCATGTGCTCTTTTAAGGTCTTGATGTATCTCTCCAATATGCCCTCCGACTTCGTATGTAGGGGTGCTGTACGTGTTTTACTAACCCCAAGCGTTTCCAGTGCCTCCTTCATTAGGTTGGATTTTAAATTTGGTACCCTGGTCTCTGTGGAGCTCTAACGGCATCCCAAATCGGCAGAACACATGCTCCACTAGGCAGTCTGTGATTGTCTTTGCCTCCCGGGTCGGAATGGCATACACCTCAATCAGTTGGTGAAGTACTCCACGACCACCATCAGGTACCCTTTGCCTCGATCGGACACTGGGAATGGTCCAGTTATTCCAAGATTTCCGGACCTTACTTCTGGGAAATACCAACTGTTCTCTTTGGGTCTTCCCATCAGGTGATTCCCATACACGGAACAGCAAGCCTTCTCTGAACTTCAATGAGTCTCATTGGGCCCAGTGAGACTTTTATGTAGCACTCCTCAGTGCGATGTCCTCCCAGGTTGGTCTTGTTCCTGCCTGCAATTTCTTCAAGAGTGGCCCCAAGTCTGCGTCCGCCAGCTGCTCCCTCCTCAGGCCTACGCTCGCCCAGCCATCCACAGGCACTGCCGTGACCACCCTGACAGCTGCGACACCATCCTCCTCTTCCAATCTAGTGCATTGTCCGCAAACCTTTGGGCAAGGTATTCGGGACATGGTGTCTGCGTTGCCGTGGCTCTTCCCTATACGATTTTCAGAGTTGAAGTCGTACTTCTACTGCCTGTGGATCCAAAGGGCCCCTATCTCTCTCTTTGGGCATAGCCAGCCGCGCTTATCGCAACAATGCGGCGACAAAATCTCCTTTAATGCAACGACCTATGGAACGGAAAACGTTCTGCTGTATTTCAGCTTTGTGAGGGTCATAGCTCAGAAATGAAGCATTTCAGGACACACGTTGTAATATAATGTATTGATTTTGTACATATAGTGTATAACTACATTTCTGAAATTATGCTACGTATTTTTTTAAACATTGTGTATAGGCAAACGAAAATTCAAACTATTCAAAGGTAGCATCTTGATCGGTCCTTCCTTAAATAAATTTGTTAGACAGAGACTGTGATTTAACATCATTTACATTTTTGTGGTGTACGAGTGTGTCAATCTTTCACCAAATATCATCTTTTTGTCATATTTGTAACTATTTTTTCACAGATATTGTTTTCATACACAAACACAAACTTAGCTGTTTGTGTAGATCAAATTAATTAGGATTTTGATGTATATAGAATGAAAGTGAAAGTTTCAATGCCATGGCCGGTATTTGAACAGGGATTATAGTGGTTGAATGTTTCATAATTTACAGTTTAATTACAAACACGCATTCAAAATAAACTGAGTATTGTTCTGTGTTTGAAAAGTGGTCTCCAAACTCCCATTTGCAATAAATACACCAAGCTTAATACTTTTATAGGCTCACATCGAAACTTCTAATGATATATTTAAAGAATAATCCATTCACATTCTGATACTTATAGAACTTAGAACTGCAACGCTGCCGCTTCTTTTATTGAAAATTCAGGATTCATTCTTATGTGGGTGACTCAAGCATAGGCAACTTATTACTGAATAAAACAACTTAGTGTGTCATGAAAACGATATTTTATCAGGGAATGTTATGATAATCTTTAAGAATTTTTATAATAAATTTAATTATAAATAAGTTTTCAAATTTAGTTTTATAAGAGCTGTATTCCGAGGCGTGTTTGTCTGCGAACAGCATAACTCACGACCGTATTTTGCAATTCTCTTCAGGACTAAACATGACAATTCTACGAAGAGATACTTTCTCGAAATGTAATGACACAAAAATTATTCTGTCGAAACATGTTTCTTAAGGTTGAATTGACTTTGAAGAGTTTTACAAGTACACTCATGGTTTCATTGTCAAATTCTTCAGCACTGTACATTACAATTAGCTCATTTCTTGCACACGAGCAGCGTCCAAAACTTTTTCGCACGGAGGTAAGAGACTTCGCATGTAACTTTCAGGTAACTCGTTTACTGCCCATAGTTTTAATGTGCTAGTAAATTTAAATATGTCAGTTAATATGAACTTAATGTCTCATTTACAGGTGTCAAGCATTTCGCAGTAAATGCGCTTATGGTTTACATAACTTTTCTATGAAGGTGCTGACACTTTACAAAGAGTTTCTCGAAAAACTTATTATGATATCTGGAATGTTATTTTGGGATGGAAATCCTTCTTTCCAAAGTTTAAGGTACCTACCACACTTGTTACTTATGAACACTACAGAAAAAGGATACAAAAGAATACAGCGAAAAGAGTAACGGTGGGACTGGAGTCATAGACTTTCCATCAGCATTCTTGACCCTAGCGACCTTAGTCATAGATGTCCATTGATGTTGGAACTATACATATGCACTCAGGATATATTTATAAAAGTGTATTATACATGCCCTTATATTTTAGTTATTGTTTATTTTGGTGTATATTTTTGTCTCCCATTGTTTTTGCTGCAGAGACCTAAGATGCATAAATAAAAATTTCAGTTTGGGCAACTTGTTTTTTTAATTTTAAGTCCTCCAAATTTAAGTCATACCTGACGGCGAATGAAATGGGTAAAATGATGCTCAAATGTGTCCAGGGTCCATGGAGCTTAGATCTACCTGACATTCGTCTTTAAGGTTAAGGGAAGCCCCCGGAAAAAAACCCTATACAGGTAACTCACCGTGACCGAGATTCGAACTCGGGACCTCTTGAACGTGAGGCACGCACGCTACCATCTACGCTACCGAGGTGGACAGAGATTGGGCAATGAATGTACTTATACAAGGCATTCAATAACAGATTAATCACCTTAAAAGCTCTAAAGTTCATTGATCCTAAACATCGAAGGAAAATTTGGAGTGAGACAGTTTTTTTTTCGACTCTGCTTCGAGACGTCGTAGAGTGCGCATCGCCTTCGAGAGTCGGAGTTGCCGGCGCGTCCAGAGCTTCGGAGTCAGCGAATTGCCACCATCGGGAGGGACCTTAGGGAAGCTCCCGGCAATTTCGCTAAATCTCCTTTTTTTTCCGTGGAGGGGAAAAACCCAGTTACAGGCGACGGCCCACGTGCGATGGCCGACAGTGTGAGGGTCCCTGTGCCCTGAGGGGGCCTAGGTATACTCACTAAAAAACCCCACCACGTGTTAGTTACGTGACTTATATTATTTTGCGTGCACTTATTAACATGCTTAGTCGGGTCCCGCATAGCACCCCGGTTAGTATGTGGTATCTATTAAGCTGGCATTCGATGCATGCGAGCGCGTCTATGTTGCTTCTTGGTGGTGACCATGAAACCTGGGCACCACCAAGTGTAATTTATGCTTTACTTTACTTATATACATGTGGCTGAGGCCGGGTAGGCCTGTTGGTCAGTGTTATGTGTAGCTTATCTATTATATATGTGTTTTTCGTATTAGTTCTACTTATGGCCCCAGTATTCTGGGTTTGTCTATAGTTAGTACTTGGCATGCAATTCGAACTATGTGTTCGGTCGTCCATAGTTCCAGCGTGGCCGTTCGTCATTTCCTTAGTCCATGCGTTGTCGTCGGTGTGTCCTACTCCATCTGCAGTCGCCCGCTGTCTCTGCGCCTGTAGGACACTGGTGGGAGACCCTCTAACTCCCGGACCGCCTTGACTGTTGTCAAGGGCTTGGAGGGCTCTGTGCGGGCAGTGTTCTGAAAAGAGTCAGTAAGAAAAAGATTAATGAAGGGAAAGTAGGAGTGTCAGCCTAACTGTCTGTGTCAGTTGTACCTTAATAGGTTGTTCAGGAAGTTCTGAACGTCGTCTTCGTCGTCATCATGTGTGAGTCTTCTTTCGAACAGTGATAATGGTCGTGCGTGTGTGTTTATTTCTGTAGTGTTGTTTCCGAGTCGTGAGATTAGAGGATTGTGGTGTATTTCGAGATTTTTATATGTGTCGTATGCTAGTTTCTTAATGAATTCTTCTACTGTGTGCATTTTTAGTTCGCTGTGTAGTAGGTCGGCTGGTGCTGTGTAAGGTACTTTTGCTATCGTTCGTAGTATTTTGTTTTGAAATTTTTGTAATTTTAGAATATATGTTTTGGCAGCATACCCCCAGCCCGGCGTTGCATATGTGAATATGGGCCTTATGAGAGTTTTGTATAGAGTGAGCCCTAAGTTCATTAAATCTCCACTAGAAAACAGCAGCAGCGTGCGAGCGACAACAACCTCCAAGAAAACAGCCGGCCAGCTCCACATCAGCTAGGCGAGGTACACGGCCTAAGCCAACGTCTTAAAGACGGTGTGTTTGTGTGTGTGTGTGTGTGTGTGTGTGAGAGAGAGAGAGAGAGAGAGAGAGAGAGAGAGAGAGAGAGAGAGAGAGAGAGAGAGAGAGAGAGAGAGAGTGGACAGCAGTGATATGCAAGAACCTTATGTACCACAACAAAAAGGCAAGTGTCAGGAGCATGTCCCAGGGGACAGTGAAGTGTAAGAAACAACATTGGTTCAGCCTGATAAGGTTCCTCTCCCTCCCTTAGGTATAAAACTTGGGCTGGTGAGCAATTGTGTTAAGGTACACAACAAATATGGTATTGGATTTGCATATTTTTAGGCAAGCTACCGCAGCAAGCCTACGGAAAATTGAAAAAGAAATATTTGTTGGAGTTCAAATCCGAAGAAACGTGATCACGAAGTCTCTGTAGGAACACTATAAACGGTGGAATTAGAAGCTAGACAATCATTTAGAAGGACTTTGCGTGGTTTTGTTGAAAACACAAAGGAAAATGACTATAAAACTTAGATCGGAAATTTGTTCAAACATCACAAAGACATAGGTTACAGAATTATTTAAAAATTCATTTCCCATATTCTGATTTAGATTTTATCCCCAGAAAACCTGGGTGATGTTCTTGATGAACAAGTGCAATGGTATTATCAGGGCACTTCCGTCGTGGAGACGAGCTATCAAGGTCGTAAGTACCCGGTAATGGTCGGTGATTATTGTCCGTTTCTTGTGAGGGAAGGCAGACAGTAGTACAAGAGGCAATCACATGCTACCAAGCACTTTTCAGCAGAGTTACAAGTACGTCTCATTAAATATATGTTGCTAATATTATGCAGCATGAAAAAAATAAACATGTATAATTAATCTTAATTTACCATAATGTATAGTATATGCTGTACCATATATCCTTATGTAACAAAAATATATGTAACGTAATACCTGATCTAACACCTCGTAGATGAGAGCCTAATATCTTCATATTTTTACCCTCAATTGATAAGAGATTTCTGGAGACAGGTACAAAGCCAGCACACTTTTTCCTTAACAATCACCTATTATTAGTGTGCAGTTATGAAAAAGTGTTATTTCGGGCCGTGTAATTGAGCTCTTTGTTATTTGAATATTTAGAAATTCTTTCTTTAGTGCCCTGAGGATCTGCTTAACTGGAAGTGAGTTATTAATAAATGTTGCTTAGGTTTAAAACAAGTCTGTATTTGGGGCTAGGTTTACATTCCTCAATAAAGGTAATCAGTAATTGTTACACAAATTGATCTGAATGAAACAAATCCCATGGTTTACAGAGACAGAAGAATTTTTGGGAGAGAATGCTATATTTAGAAAAGAATTTACATTTAAGAATGATTTGTTAGATTTTGTATCTGATTCTGTGCTTTTGTCGGGGTACACGCTCTATACGTGAGATTAAAGAACAGGTAACACATCCTATTGAAAATGCCTAATGATAATGCGTCGTAATATTCCCGAAGTGTGCTCATACATGATCAAACTGGGAAGTCTGACAAAGTTCTAACATAGTTAAAACTAAACCAGTTATATTCCGTAATAGGATAACATATATAGTAAAATTTGCCGAGGCAAGCAGTATATGAGAGATTTAGTGTAACAGTATTCAAACTGAGCGTGTGAGGTCTTCCCTTTTGTCAATTTCTATAATAGATATATGCATTTAGATATATAAGGCTCTCTACAAAATATGTATATATATATATATGTATACAAATATCCCACTATGTAAATTTCTTGTACCATTATCAGTATCCGCACTATTTTTTAGCGCTGTTTTTATTTTGAAAGCCTGGTACTTTTTTGATACCTTTAAATTTATATTACATTTTTACCTTCTATACTACGTATAAATAATATAAATATGTTGATGTAAATGATAAATATAAATGATACAAGTAACCGTGATATAAATAAACGCCGCTGTTATTCCAACTCGGCACCTGTAAAGCCTGCCGCAGACATGCAGCCATTTACCAAAAGGAGTTGGCAGAGTAAGTGATAGTCAGGATAATTATCGGACACAGGTACTATATTTAAAAGAATCAGAAAAATGTGTGATTATAATAAATTCATGGAACAGGATAGCGAAAACCTTTAATATATACCGGACTAGCAGTACTTCCATTCTGTAACGCAGTTATTTGTTCTTCTGGCGTTACGTTTTGAATAAGTTCTACGCACCCTTGAATTTTAGAAAGGGAAGTACACTTAAATATACACCAAAACTAAAGGACCAGGTTACCTCTCACACTAAGCTTTGTAATATTATTATGATTCCACTTGACAGCTATAAGATATTGCAGGTAGAGCCATCTATGGTGAGCAGCGAAAGGCTGTTTAGAGCGTATGATGTTTCTAAACTGAAACGTTTCTCTTGGAGTAGCGCTACAGCTAAAATATTTTCGCGTGTGCAACGTATGTTTTTTTAATTATTTTGAATATTATAATCAAACTACATTTTTATCCCATCGTCCACAAAATGTAATACTTCCATATTTTCCAAATGACATTTATCCGTATGCAGAAGTAGTTTAGTAGCCCACTTTGGTGTAGTTAATCAAATTATGGCATGTTTTAAGCTCCATTACATCCTATGAGTTCACCGGAGAAATGGGAATGTAGATTATCGCCTTTAAGATACATCGGTAATACGAAAATTGAAACCAAAATAAAGAAGAAATGAAATACCTTTAGTGGGTATGATAAATTTATATAATCCATGCTCCTTTACAAGATCTGTTTTTATAAGTCAAAAGTTGGAAAATGTCTTACAAAATCCGTTGAGAATTCAAAGCTCACCTGGGAGCCCTCGCTGAAAAGTCGAAAATTCAGAGTTGTTTGAGTAGACTTCTGTGTGTGTGTGTGTGTGTGTGTGTGTGTGTGTGTGTGTGTGTGTGTGTGTGTGTGTGTGTGTGTGTATGTGTGAGTTTGAATTTGTGCGAAGTGTGGGTTGTATAACTCAAAAATGAAAACATACCTGGTATATAAGATGAACATCTTCCAAGGATGCGACGCCAAATTTTGGAAAACTTTGAAATTATCAAAAATAGCAATAGGGATTTTCATTGGATAGCAGAAGTTCAAGGAGTTATCGTGATAAGTAAAGGGTTCTTCTTTATTTTTTCAGAATGTCATTAGCTATGAGTTTTGAATAACTATTAAAGCGCAACAGAAAAAGAATATCTTGGAACAGGATTTCTTCGTTGTAGAGGTGTTTCCAAATTGGGGAAGCCATATGTAGCGTAACGAAATAATCTTTCACCTCCTTTGCTGTTCGAGCGTCGTCTTTCTGTCAGCCGTCCAGAATATCGTCGACTATTCCACAACTAGTTGTTAATTCTTCTATTGAATCTGTTTAAATACGAGTCATTAGATCTCTTCTCTACAACCGTGGTTCTCAGAACACGTTTCCAATAAGTGTTTTTCTATAAAAAACGGCATTACTTAATAGTGAGTATCTATAAGAGGTAGAGAAGGTAAGGCTCTCTATCCAAAAATTCGACATAGTAACTTTACTGAGTTGTGATATCCAGTAAAAAAGGTCTTTTTTTTTTTTTAAGAAAATGGTCAGAGTAAATTTCTAGGTATCCGCATGTGTCTTTCTGTGTCCAAACGTGTGTGCGTGTATGTGTCTGTGTGTGAGTCAGTGTGTGTGTTTTATGATCTGGTCATGTAAAAAGAACAGAATGTCGAAGGATCACAGAGCGACAAGCCTTTAAAGGATTTAATATTGTGACTTTGTGGGTTCGTGAAATGAAAAGTCCAATTACACAAACTCAACAATGTTCTTTATTTCCACCGACTTACAGTTAAACACTTGCCAATTACATAAAATTACGTAATGCACACAATTACGATTCACCAGTTCGTCCGTTACAATTTCACTTGCACTCGACGTACGGTCTTCTCACTAGCACTGCGTCCTTACACCAAGAACTGACTGACTCACTGTCTCTCTGAAACCCTTTTTTATAGGAATGTCACTGTTTTTCCATCTCTCAGCATCTGCTCGGAGTCTCAGCCAGTAGTAGCGCTGCCGTAGTTTGTCAATCGTTCGGTTCGCTCCCAGGTGTCCTCCCGAAGTACCGGCGTGCACTACCTCCAGGACTTCCGGGACCTTACTCCGGGGAAGTACCAACTGCTCTCTCTGCGTCTTCCCATCGGGTGATTCCAATACCCGGCACAGCACGCCCTCTCTGGTCTTCAACGAGTCCCATTGGGCCCAGTACGACTTGTAGGTGGCGCTCCTCGGTGCGATGTCCTCCCAGGTTGGTCTCATCCCGGCCTCCACTTCCCTCAAGAGTGGCCCCAAATCTGCGTCCGCCAGCTGCTCCCTCCTCAGTCCTGCGCTATCCCAGCCTTCAGCAGGCACTGCCACAACTACTCGGACTGCTGCGACACGCTCCTTCTCTTCCACTCTTGTGCACTGGCCGCACTCTTCTGGACAGGGTCTTCGGGACATGGCGTCTGCGTTACCGTGGATCTTCCCTCTACGATGTTCCGAGGTGAAGTCGTACTCCTGCAGCCTCTGGACCCAACGTGCTGTCTGGCCTTCCAGGTTCTTAAAGGTCAATAGCCAGATTAGGGCGGAATGGTCAGTCCTCAGGTGGAATGGCTGACCGTACAGGTACTTGTGGAAGTGCTCCAATGTCTTTACTACCGCCAGTAACTCCCGTCGGGTGACGCAGTAGTTCTTCTCTGCCTTGGATAGCGTCTTGCTGTAATAGGCTATCACCCGCTCATGGCCGTCCTGGATCTGCGACAGGACACCTCCAATGCAATGGTCGTTGGCGTCGGTGTCCACAATGAAGGCGCCACCCGGTTGTGGGAAACCCAAATTTGGAGCACTGCACAGGGTCTCCTTTAGGTGCTGGAAAGCGTTTTCGGCCTCCTCTGTCCACACATAATGCCGGTGTTCCTCCATCAGGCGGGTGAGGGGTTTTGCGATGCTGTTGGCCTTTTCCTCTAAATCATTAAGGCGGTCGTCTCCTTGACCCATCCGCTTGCCCACATTCGTGACGTCATCCCTCACGCCGGCCAACCGTTCCTCAAACTTGGCGGCGAGGGCCTCGTTCGCAACCTTCATTTCTTCCATCTTCTCCGTGAGGTTACCGTTAGCCGTCATCATTTCTTCCAGCTTTGCGGCCAGGTTGTTATTTTCCGCTTCTATTTTTGTTGTTAATTCGGCCTTCATTTCTTCCATCTTCCCGGTGATGTTGTCGTTGGTCGTCTTCATTTGTTTCAACTCTGCGGTGATGTCGTCGTTGGCCGTCTTCATTTCCGAGGTCAGTTCGGCCTTCATTTCCATCATCTTCTCCAAAATCTTTTCCAATGCCGCGTCCATGGTTGTAATGTTCGGTGATGTTGTTTTCCCGCTTCCTAAAACCAGTGTGACTTTGTGGGTTCGTGAAATGAAAAGTCCAATTACACAAACTCAACAATGTTCTTTATTTCCACCGACTTACAGTTAAACACTTGCCAATTACATAAAATTACGTAATGCACACAATTACGATTCACCAGTTCGTCCGTTACAATTTCACTTGCACTCGACGTACGGTCTTCTCACTAGCACTGCGCCCTTACACCAAGAACCGACTGACTCACTGTTTCTCTGAAACCCTTTTTATAGGAATGTCACTGTTTTTCTAGAAGTCTCTGGTTTCCCGCAAATCACCTGAACGGTCCAGACCACAGGAGAAGGGGAGAGAAACGTCGAGGGACAGGTGACACTTCCCTCACCACCCCTCAGTTAGTGACAGAGACTAATGGGAGGCGTGGCTCGGCGGCCTTTGGTTTCCTCACAGCTGTGGGCCTCATGCCTACCGCTAATTGGGTGACAATATGCACATTTTTCTTTTCATTTTGTTAATGACACACGACGTAATCAAATCATACGACCTTGCAGAGACGCCGATTGGGAATGAAACACAAGAGCTGACTTAACTTTATTATCTTATTGTCTGTATGTATGATACGTGAAGTCTTTTTACAAACACATTGAAATACCACACAAAAATAAAAAGTTTTTAAAAAATTATGATTTTCTCTAAAAACTGCTCTAAAAATGTTCACTAAGAGGATTCTCCTAGAGCATGTTCATAACAAATGGCATGAATATACTAAGTTTACAGGGAAACTTCATAAGTGTTCCTTATTCTGTATAACTGGCAAACTGTAAGAGATAATACATACACACACAGATATATATATATATATATATATATATATATATATATATATATATATGTGTGTGTGTGTGTGTGTGTGTGTGTGTGTGTGTGTGTGTGTATGTGTCAATACCTTAACTTTTACTTTTATCATATTAGAAGTAGTCGTCGTTTGTTTTTGTTATCTATAGGCCATGCAAAGAATGGAAGTCATCAAATAGCGACCAGCTTTAAAGTATTTGTCTATAGCTTAAGGTCTACCTCTTCGACTTCGTGATTTGTTTGTAGACGAACTTGAAAGCTTAAATATACTGAATTAACGTCTGGTAACTGTGAAGCTTTTATTGAAATGAAAACTAGGTTTTCATTAAGTACCACTTATTTGTTACATATTGTATATTGATTGTTTAATATGTGGTGTAACTTGTCCAAAAGTTAGTGTAGGCCCTTACATTTTCAGGAGTAGCAGACTTTTTGTACCGTAGTAAGGCTTGTACTAATTATTTTGGATTCTTCATGTTTTGTTAAGAATGTTCAAAGGGATTAGTTTTAATAATATGATTAAGTAATAATGTAAGGTAGGTACTTATGTAACCATGACAACGTAATATGATAGGAAGTTAAATGTTTTAAAATATTTAGTTCTCCTGCTTAAGAATGTCTTATGAGTAAGACTTGTATTTAGTTCCCCGGGTTTCTACGGAAAAATTGTGTGTGTGCATCAAAAATGCATAAGTAGCGTGAGCGCAACAGAAGAAATAGTTCATCGTCACATCTAACGCTGATTGTAAAACGACTATATTAATAGTATTTGGAACTGTATCAAAGTGCTTAGAAATGTTATTGAGGAATTAGATTTCCATCTTTGAACAGAAAAGGTATTATTTGTTCATTCTTCTACAGTTGTAATACTAACTTTATCAATCCCGTTACTACGAGCTTCGGAAAGAAAAGGAACTCATCGCTTAAGAATTACAGATGCGCCTAATGATCCAGAGAAGCAGAATAAACTTAAAGATTCTTTCAAGATCGTCACCAATGTTGGGAAATCCATCTGCGCCCACCTTCATGCCAAATAATGCTGCTTCGAGATGGTGCCACAATGTGTTGCATCACCATATCATCTTCAAACATCGCATGAGTACTAAATTTAGCTTCAGGCTTCAGTTCAAACAGAATTAGAAGGTAAATAAAAAATTTAGTTTATATTCCGGTCCTTAAACTTTAATGATTACAAAAAATTATTTTCTGAAAGTAAACCTACTGAAAATCATCTCCAAATCTTCGTATTAATATTGTGACTTTGTGGGTTCATAGAATTAAAAGTCCAATTTTCCGAAATTCTAAATGTTCTTTATTTCCGTAGAAATACACTCTTCACTTCTCACGTAAAACATTTGACGACCTCTTCACGCGAGGCATTCGGAGGCCATGGGAATGTAGGAGATCAAGAAATCTTATTCCCAGGGGACGTGTACGAGAACCAGGGCGCATATAACGGTGGACTAAATCTGGACACAGAACTGGTTTAAAACAAGGATGAATGGGATAACTTGCCAACTTCGAGACGTACGAGCAGAGTAACAGCGAGCGACGAATATGGAGTGGAGGTTCGCCTGAGTCTGCATACAGACAGGCGACTCGACTGGTGCGGAAAGCTCCTTGGCAAGGCGGATGCCAGTATGATGCACGGTGTCTAAAAGGCGAAGTTTAGAGGCGGTCGCTGCGCCATAAATAAAACTGCCATAGTCCAGCTTGGACCGAACCAGAGAGCGGTACAGCCTCAACATTACCTTGCGATCGCCCCCCCCCCCCCAAGATGCTCCAGATAATACCTTCAGCACCCGAAGAGAACGATCGCAAGAGGCTCGAAGGTGACGAATGTGGTGCTCTCAATCAAGTTGTCGGTCCAAGTAGAGGCGCAGGAACTTCAGGTGCGAGACAAATGGCAGGGGTGTGCCGTTCAAATGAATATCAGGAGGCGGGGAATACCTCGTAGGCGGTGAAAGTGGATACACTGCGTCTTCGCAGCTGAAAAACGGAAGCCGGTTTGAAGCGCCCAAGCTGCTAGCTGGGTAATGGTCAGCTGCAGTTGGCGCTCAATGTGATATATGTTGGCAGACCTATAATAAACTGCGAAGTCGTCAACATAGAGGGATGATGGAATTCCACTTCGAACGGCGCTAGTGATGCCGTTAATCGCTACGGCAAAAAGGGTGACGCTCAAAATTGACCCTTGAAGTACGCCGTTCTCCTGTATCCGCTCCCGTGATATCATGTTTCCTATGCGAACCCGAAGACGGCGCAGTTTTAAAAAGTTGCATAGGAATTCGGGTAGATGACCACGCATACCGTAACCATGTAGGTTACGGAGTATGGTGGTGTCATAAGCCTTCTCCAGGTCGAGGAACACGCCCACGGCCAGCTGTTTCAGTAGTAACGCATCGGAAATATACCCCTCAAGGCGTGTTAGATTATCGACACTTGAGCGATGGCGACGGAAACCGCATTGCAAGTTGGACAGATGGTTATGTTTTTCTAGCCACCAATTTAAACGGGCGTTTATCATTCGCTCGAAGGTCTTACAGATGACACTCGTCAGGCAAATGGGGTGGTAGCTAGATGGTAGCGTGCGGTCCTTTCCGGGTCGAGGGATGGGGATGACAATACCCTCTCGCCAGGAGGAAGGGAAAACCCGCTCATGCCAAATGCGGTTATAGATGTTTAAAAGGAAACACAGCGCCTCAGATGGAAGACGTAGCAACATCTGTCGGTGTACGTCATCGGGACCTGGAGAAGAATCCTTTGCTAACGCTAGAGAATGGGCAGGCTCAGCAGCGGTAAAATGTTGAATGTAAGGCTCTGTGCAGTCACTATTAAATTAAGTGTTACCCGCTCCGCCTTTTCCTTAATGGGCAGGAAGAGGGCGTCATAGCGGGCAGTTTGACTACTAGCAGCAAATGTGGTAGCTAGGGCTTCAGCTATGTCCTGTTCGGTGGTGCGCATGGAACCGATGATAGCAAGGCCGGGAATTACCGTCCGGCGATACTTGCCATACATCCGCCGAACAGCTGACCATACTTGTTGGCCAGAGCTTCGCCGGGAAAGCGAAGACACATAGGTTTGCCAAGATTTACGCTTTGCGTTGCGCAGTATAAAGCGTGCCCTAGCGCGACAACGTTTGAAGTCGACGAAGTTCCCTTGTGTCGGGTGCCGCTGAAAAACGCGCAAAGCACGTTTGCGTGCTTTGACAGCCAAACTGCATTCCTCAGACAACCACGGTACAGGGATACGACGTGGTGTAAATGAACCTCGAGGAATGCTGGATTCTGCTGCGAGCAGGATTGAGCAAGTAAAATATTCGCTCATTGCATCGATGGTGTCAAAACCATCGTCGATCAGGTGTATGAGGGATTGGAATTTTCCCCAGTTAGCTTTGGAAATAATCCAGCGAAGATATCGAGAAGGTACACATTGGCGGCCAGAAAAATGAATGTTAATGGGATAATGATCACTGCCAAAAAGGTCGGAAAGTACTGACCACTCAAGGAGTGGTACTAATGACGGGCTGCTGAAAGAAATGTCTAGTACGGAATGTGTACCATAAGTGGATGATAGGAATGTCGGGTCACTAGTATTTAGGAGAAGCAGGTCAGACTTATCGAAGACGTCTACGAGGAGGCATCCACGGGCGTCATCAGTGTCTGATCCCCAAAGCGTGTGCTTGGTATTCAAATCTCCCACAAGGAGTAGTGGTGAGGGGAGCTGAACCAATAGAGCTAGAAGATCCCACTCTGTAACTATACTTAGCGACGGCAGGTACATGTTACAGATGGTAAAACTGATGCTCTCCAGCTGTATCTGAAAGGCCACAGCTTGCAATGGTGTGGTGAGAGGAACGTTGGCGGCGGAGATGTTAGGCGCCACTAAGGTAGCAACGCCACCGCTTGCACGCATACCTGCAAGAGAATCGCTTCTGAATGCCGAAAAAGAGTGAAGGTGTAACGAGTGATTGGGATGTAAGTGGGTTTCCTGGAGACAAATGGTGACCGTTGAGAAACTAAATGTTGTAGGTCTTGAGCACGAGCTCGAAAACCATTGACATTCCACTGGATTATTTCCATAAAGGGTTTCTAACGGGCCGTTTTAACCTTCTTCTTGACCTTGGCTGACTTGGGCCCTACGATTCGAAAATCGTTAGCCTCCTGTGACTCCGCTGATGATCGGGAGTCAGAACTCCTACGGCTCGTAGAACGAGACCGGGATCTAATAGAAAGCGAGCGACCTCGCGAGGTATGTTGTGGCCGGGATCGGTTTTTCACATTTATTACTGGATTGTTGTTACTCGGTGATGGCTTGGTGGCTGGAGTCTGTACGGCTGAAACGGAGGTAGTGCTGGTGGATATACAAGCAGTCTGAGAGGCGGGTTTAACGGCCGGAAAGTCAGTCTGTGTGGAGGTGTGGACGACAGGGACGTGTTGAACAGCAACAGTGGCATTTGGAATACGGCGAGCTGCTAATGCATATCCAGTAGTAGTGGTAGCAGGCTTTAGTTGTTCGAAGCGCCGTCGTGCCTCTGGAAAATTCAGGCGTTCCTTTACACGTAGCTCCTGAATACTTTTTTCGTCCATGAATCTAGGACACTGTCGCGACCTGGAAGGATTACTACCGCCACAGTTCACGCAACAAGGTGTTCGAGTGCAGTTTGGGTCTTCGTGTTTCGGTAGGCCACATTGCTCACAAAGAGCAGGATTGGTACACCTGACATTAGTATCTCCGAACCGCTGACATTGGAAACAGCGCATGGGGTTCGGGACATACTGGCGGACGCTAGCACGTTCTTAGCCGCAATAGATAAATCCAGGTAACTTAGTTCCAGCAAAAGTTAGAAAGACTGTACATAAGGGGTATTCCTTGCCATCTTCTTTTCGGTAAGCCGGTACGCCTGACAAACAAGTTGATCAGAGAGGCAACTTACTATCTCTTCATTCGCAAGACCATCTAAGCTAGAGGTGGTGACTAGTGCTCTACAGGTGTTCAGCGTTTTGTGTGGGGCTACACGGATAGGGTAGGAATCCAACAAAGACGCTTTTTGAAGTTTTTTAGACTGGTCTATATTTGAGGTCTCTAACAGTAACCTGCCGTCTCGGAGACGTGTAGCGTTTTTGACAGGGCCACTGATTTTGTCTAATTCACGCTTGATATAGAACGGACTAATATCTTTAAAAGTTTTGCCGTCACATGCCAAGGTCATCACTAAAAATGGGTCAGTAAAGGAGGTTTTGCGCGCAGACATGATGATATAGACCCCCGTCCGGAACCGTCGGCGTCAGCCTGCCATCCGGGGGTTAAAGATAGAAAGACACCGAATCTGTGAGTGAGTGAGTGAGTGAGTGAGTGAGTGTGGTGTTTAAGGGCCCGTCGACAACAAGGTCATTTGTGCCAAGACACCGAATCTTCACGCTCTGTGCCCTCATGGGGACCTCACCCATGACCGATCTCATTTGTACTTCAGAAATGCTACCCTTCAATATCCACTGCTTGTCCGTATGGGTAAACCGTTCACCACGCACACCCCGGCTTTATGCCCCTACCACAGGAATAACCGCCTGTGGCTCCCCACTTTAGGCCGCGCTGCGCATAAAGGGCACACGCGGATTCAGGGGACTTGTGGTTGATTACACCGGGGTTCCGTCAGCGGTAACACGTCCGGTCCGTGATACTAACCCAACGGCAGCACGGCCGTTGGGAGATTAACACAGACCGGGCCCTCAAGGAGCTACGTGGGTGTACTTGACGGTGTGGACGGGCTCCGCACCTAAGGCTACACATAGGGGCAATGCGAAGGGTCCGCTCAACCTTCACTTTTGAGACCTCCGGAGAGCACACATGTCGGAAGCCGCGCTGAAAACCGTGGGACAGAACCACGGAGATAGAAGAGATCCCTGCTGGTGAGACAGGAGTTATAAACCTAAGGCCTTACGTGCAAATAATAATAATAAAAAACTAGAAGAGGAAGAATGTGCTGCTTACTGACAAGCAGTAGCTCAACGTGGCACAGCTGATGGTGATGAAGGGGATGAATTGGGGGTGAGTGGCTAGGGACCCCGGGATCACCAATCCCGTACCTACCGTAGTAGGTCCCTGGGGAAAAATACCAGAGCCTCTTCCGCCAGTTTTCGGGGTTACTGATGGGCCTTCTCGGCAGCCGTAGCGGTCCTAGGGTACACCAAGTCCCCACCGTACATCACCCCATCAGTCAGTCCCCTACTTCCTGTTGCCCACCCCTCGGGACGAGGACCGCAGAGGTTGGACTTTGAGGGGTCCAAGACATAGGAAAGGAATGTACTAGAAAATAGGCGAATACAGTAGACTTTAAGTTACACCCAAATGTTTTAAAACTTGTTGTCTAGATGACGTCTTTGAAATTCCCTTCTCTTTGTAGGTTAAAACCTTCCGTTTTGAGACAAGTATTTTAGTATTGACCTCAATAACAAGCCATATTTTACAAATGATTAACTTCACAAAAGCGTTTTGGCTTAAATTGTTCCTATATTTTAGCAAGATCTGCATTTTTCTCTTACAGTTATACAAAAGTTATTAAGTACTAAGGGGCCTTCTGGAATAATTCCAGGAAATTCAAGTGTATTGCAATATATAAGAGTGCAGTAAATGTAATTTATTTGAATAAAAATGGTTAGCAATTTTTGAGAAAGTGATTTAGAAGAACCATACACGTAAAGTGTAGCATGAGAATTTTCTTAAACTAAAATATCAAGTTTGGTGTTTAACTGATCTTAGCATTTTAAGTTATGTTCTTGATACATAAACACACGAGAAATGTTTCCCACTTGTAATTTTGATCATTTATCGATATCCAATGGAATGTAAGGGCTTCTTCTACTTCCTATATGTACGTAGTAGAGAATATAACACTTACATTCTGTCGGATATTTCAAGTATATAGACTAATGAAAACACTAGAAAACGTTGGGCTTGCCAAGTATGTGTCATACATTTATAGTTTAATCAGTGACACAGTTTCATGACCTTAGATGTACTTAATGGCGAGAGCCTCTTTTGTATTTACTGATAGGTAAATGAGCCGCTGAGGGACAAATTTCCAGAACAGCGGTTGCTCGATGTGTTCATCACAATTGACAGCAGCTCACTAAATAAAACATTTATTTTAATATATCTTTCGTTAAGCGTAGTTTAAATACACCAACTAGAAATGTAGCACATATTCATTAAATCGTGAATTCATATTAATTTGTTCTGGGGAAAGAATTAAATGCTTTTGGTCAAATTTAGCGTGTTCTTCAGGTTAAGTGAATAATTTTAACCAGTTTAAGTCAATAGTAAAGTAGTCGAAAAGAATAACTAAATGACAGTAATATTAGGAACAAAAACACATCATCCCTTTAACCATGTTGTTAAGTGACGAGATTTGCTGCACATTATATCGCTATGTATGGATAAAGCGTTTGCATCAATAATTCGAAACTAGTATGTGTATTGTTGTTATTAAGTTAACACCATGTTAACATGGTGAAGCTTATTTTACGATTGAAATACTTAAAATCTTAAACGAATCAATTTTTCCACCCACTTGTAGACTGCGGACTTACGTGAGTATACTTGCCAAAAGGATTATTACTGCCAAAACTTCGTGATTATAATTTCTGCTTTCATGTTGTCACGCGGACGCTACATTCAAGTTGGAAATATATTTTACATAAGCGATACGTGATATTTGCTTTCTCTATTACTTTATCTGACTTTCTGTTTTGTATACCTTGCTCTGTACTTTGTTTCTTTTAGTGGGTTGCAGGTAAATGCCGCTAATTTTCAGATATATTACCATCTGAATCCGGTTTAAAGCTTAATTGGATTTGTATATGTCTGGATGTGACCTGTAAAAATGGTGGTGAAATGCCTCTCATATGTTTGTAGTGTGAGTACCTTCAGAGTAGAGCTCTGCCTATTCTCGACTATTAAACATGGCCTCCTCAGTTATATCATAATCAACAAGGTAGTCAACACATTGTTCTATCTTTTCACATAACGCCTTCTTATCAGTCATATCTAATAAAAAACAATCACATACCGTCTTTAAGCCACTTTCCGACTTTAGACGAATTGTCCTTGAACACACTTGCTCGTCTAATGCTTTGTAGTTGACGTCACCAGGCCTGCCAGAGATGGAACCTACAACCCAGAAGTTGAGTTGAGTCACTCTCAGTTGACTTAATTACTTCATGTATAGAAACCTCTAAATCTTCAATTATTATCTTATGTTGAAGCTTCAGCCCTAAATGTTCGTACTCTTCAACTATGGAATGAAGTACCAAGGAATACATGTGTATGTTTTAATTTGGCAGTAAACAAAAGACTGCTGGAATGTAACGTACATTATGAAGGAAATGCAATGTAAATAACTGCGTAATGTATTTTGTACTACATCTATAATTGTCGCATCGTAAGTTGGTGATTGGCGTTTTGCCTCCACGTGCTATTCAGCTGCGAAAATAAGGAGAGGGGATAAACACGTCACTGACAAGTCATTGCGGTCGCCTAGCAACCAACAATCCACCACTCAAAAGTAAACTGTTGCCATAGCAACCCGGCACGCTTATCGTACGTTGCGAACTTAATCGCACTACACCACGTGCTTTATGCATGTTGCTAGTATATCGGCATGTTGAGGTTTGTAACAAGCAGACATTGCTCCTATTGTTGCTTCGCTTATGAATCAGCGGTATTACAATAGCGTCGTCGTTCGTTGCCCTTTAGTATGAGAAGGTATGCGTTGTTCGATGGCAACAGGTGTGGATTTAGTTTCAAGGAAGATCTTGTGAGGTTTTCTGGGTGAACCACCAACCTTTTCAGTTTCATGACCTACCCTCCTTACCTGCCTTTGTCAGGTTCAGTTCTAACATGAATAACCCTTACGGTACTTAGGGTATTTCTCCCTGTCATCACTGCCAAACTGAGACTGTAGTGCTTCAATAAGTGAATGTTTCACAAGTGTAGCTTTAAATTTTCGCAACATAATTCGTGTGTTTCAGTAATCAGCTTCAGTGTTTCAGTGTAACCTTAATATTTAGCCAATTATCGTTACTAATGGCTGTCACAAACACTTGTGCTACAGAAACAGAAAGAAAGAAATTATCTGTGAAGATCACAAAAATGTTTTTTGGTACGGAATCCCTAGTAAAGGACAAGTAAGGGAAATTATGGCTGCGTGTTCAAGACCATTTCAAAAGTACGAATTGCTTGAACTGGTAAAAGCAAACCGCAATTCCCAAAATATATAGTTAATGAAATTGCTGCAGAAAAAGGACACAAAATTATTAAACTTCCCCCCTGCCATTGCCATTTTAGTGCAATAGAGTTTATTTGGGCCCAAATAAAGGGATATGTAGCATGCAACAATACAGATTTCACTATAACATATGTTATAAAACTAACAGAATAAGCAATAACAAAAATAAGTGCTAAAATTTGGGAAGATGCTGTTTGTCACACAAAGAAGTAATAGTGGCAGCATGGGAAAACGAAGGCGTTTTGGAAGGATGTGGAAGGACTCATAATTTCCGTAGGAGATTGCAGTAGCTTTGACGACGACGGTGTACACGGCGGCAACGACGACGATCAGTAAAGCAGTACCAATGAGAGCAGCGTATCCGAGATAAGCGGCATATTTTCGCTGGAATAGAATGAATACCGACCCATATGAAAAAAATAGAATGCAAAATTCTGTGCAGGTATGGCAATTTTTTGTTTCTCTAAATCTTAACTGTAGCTAACCATTTATTATTTTTTCATTCCGAAGGTTTCGTATGCTGTAATTCGGTAACTGTTCACTTAAACATGTAGACAGTCTTACGGCAGTCTTACGATTAACACTGCAGTACGCAAATTTCTAGGAATATGTGCGTGTGCATTACCGCAACTGAAATTCCTCATGGCCTGCAGCCTCCATCTTCGTTGCCTAGCACGTGGAGAGGAACGGTAAAGTGGCAACGGTGCTATCCTCTCTCCTTCCCCTCTCCTTCAACTGTCAATCACCAAATTATAATGCACCCATAATAATAGTCACACTTATGTAAAGCGTTTGTACTTCACAGAAACATTGCAAATCATTTGCCCATTCAAAATAATCCTAGTTTTTTCGTGATCATTGAGTAGCACAAGATCTTCGTCAGTAGAGGACATTGGTTGTACTTTACTTACAGCGTCGTGAACTTCAAGTATGTTTGTAGGTATTTCGGTATATGGTGACTTCGTTCACGTAATAGTTTAACGTCAGTGAAATGTAAGGCACTAGCACAAGTCTCTGGAGCTTCATTCCATGTTGCACTTATTACAATGTCTGGTTCACTGGCACACGACGCACGTACGACAGTCGTGATTATGACCGCCTACAGTTAACGTTATTGTTTTGTCAGGACAAGGCCAACATATACGTCCATCTACTGTATGTGTACGCCTTACGAAACCTTAACTGTATATACAAGCAAGTCCTCTCTTAGGTTGCTGCCACTTTGACTACTTCCATGACAACCTTTACTGTTCACTACTCTATCTCACCCACTGGACGTGTCTACTACTGTAACAAAACACGGCACTAAGTTCTATTACATTTATTGTACTACCAACTTAACATAAACACAAATTCTTAGACAAACATGTCGTTGGCGAAATTCATATCTTTTAAGAGAAACGTACTTCCCATATATTAAATCTGTAGCAAATCCACTTTCACCGAGGAGATTATAATGGTGTGAGTATATTTACAAAACGAGCGAGTGACGTACCAGGTATCTTATTATGGTCCAATATCAGGTAACAGTGCGCCTAAGTTTAAAATTTGTTTTAATATATCCTACACTTACCTGAGCCAATGAGTGCACTGACCTCAACTTTCGCAGTGTATTCTTCTCTCTTATCTCGCTCTGACGTACGTTTGCATAAGGTTCTTAATTTTTTAGCATTTAGTCAGCTCAATGACAATTTCAAGGGAATATGGTAGTGTTATTGGCAATTTGCAAAAGCTATACAATTTATTAAAACTTTTAAGGAATATTTTAATTGTTACACGATTTTAATTTTTAAGCATTTAATCGCGTTGTATGGAACATAATCATGAGTCAATCAAAACTTAGTGACAACGTTGTCTGCCAATGGCGCTATCAGCGGTTAATCATGTAAGCTCGTAACAATGAAAATGAAGAACATCTGATATTTGCTAGCTGCGTCTGGATATTTAGGACATTTTGACTAAGTTTAATTGTAGGCTGTTACCTTTAGGGCTATAAATATGTTTAGTAAACACGAACAAAAATGCTTCATTAAAATTCAGGTTATAAGAGTTATTAATCCTCGACAATGTCATATAGAAATATTGGAAGTTTGCGGTAGACAGACTTTACCATATCGTACCGTGGCTACGTGGGTCAATGCATTTAGCAGAGGAAATATGATTATTTGCAAGTAACACTTAAAGCTAAATTGTTTTCAATTGTTTCATATGTTTGTTGGATAGTTATAAGTTATAGCATACTATTGTGACTGAAGTGCTAGGAGGTGTGTGTTTACGTCAAGTAACACTTTAACTGTGAATTTATCTGTAGGTTACTGTCGTGAGTATTTTTATTATTATTATACTAATTACCTTTCAATTTGTTAGCTTTGTATTAAATTGGTTTTAGTTTAAAGTAAAATTATGATTTGTAGTGTTAAGTCATGGTTTCCTTGTCTTTCTTTCTTTTTTGTGTAATACACGTCCTCCAAAGTTACGTCATATTGGACGATGAATGAAAGGCTTCAACTAATGCTCAAATAAGCCCGAAGTTCATAGATCTTGGAGTTACCCAACATTTATCCTTCAGGATAAGGGAAAAACCCGGAAAACCCTTAGCCAGTTTCGAGATTCAAACTCGGGACCACTTGAGCGTGAGGCAGACACGCTACCGTGGTGGATAAACATGTCATAATTATGTTTATCTGAGCATTTACACTAAATTACTTTTATATTTGTTTTATAAATAATATCCTCAGCTATTTTACCTAATTTAATCAGTTCTTTATTTGGTCAGATCGTTCCTATTGTTTAGTTATTTTTTATCAGAATGTAAAATCTTATACTTTCGGAGTATTAACTCAAGTAGGAGCTGTACGAAATGCGTGAATTTTTTAAGATAAAATCATATTTATTATGTAGATTGTATAACTAATATTTAATTTCATTATTAGTAGTATTAGCGTAGATAGTACTCAAATTACCTGCAACTGTAGCAACTCAGACCTCAGTCCATTGTGAGACCTTGGAGTGTATTTATTAGTTTGAATTGGTAAGACTTATACTAACTGACTTTTACATGTTTATTAGTAATTCTAGTATTATAAACATTGTCACGGCAGCGGGCATAAGAGTTTCAACCCAAACACATAAGAGACGGCGGATGGCGTTTCACGGTAATAAAGATCTTGCATAAGTAGTTAACGATAGCGCATCCATCCATCCATCCATCCATCCGTCCGTCCGTCCGTCCGTCCATCCATCCATCCATCCATCTATATATATATATATATATATATATAACGATAGTTTATTCTACATCTCTGGATCAGTAGGCGCATCTGTAATTCTTAAGCGACGAGTTCCTTTTCTTTCCGAAGCTCGTAGTAACGGGACTGATAAAGTTAGTATTACAACTGTAGAAGAATGATGAAATAATACCTTTTGCTGTTCAAAGATGGAAATCTAATTCCTCAATAGCATTTCTAAGCACTTTGATACAATTCCAAATACTATTAGTATTGTGACTTTGTGGGTTCGTGAAATGGAAAGTCCAATTTCACCACTCAAAAATGTTCTTTATTTCCACCGACTTACAGTTAAACACTTGCCAATTACACAAAATTACGTAATGCACACAATTACGATTCACCAGTTCGTCCGTTATCGTTCCGATGCACGTACACGGCGCTACTTCACTAGCACGTCAAAAACTGACTCACTCCTAATTGAAGTCCCTTTTATAGGAATATCCTGCTATTCTAGAAGTCTCTGGTTTTCCGCAAATTACCCGAACGTTCCATAGGAGAGGAGAAGGGGAGAGAAACTTCGAGGGACAACTGACATTTCCCTCAGTTAGTGACAGAGACCGATGAGTGGGCGTGGCCCAGTGCTTAGGGTCCCTCCCAACTGTCGCCTGTCCGTCCCTTCCCTAATTGGGTGACACTGCTCCCTCCTCAAAGCTGGTCGTCCCGAACAGCACCATCGTAGCGTGCAAGACGATCCAGGTGTACCACCAACATCTTTCCTCGGGGAACCTTCTGGATGCGGTAGACCACGTCGTTGATCCTCTTCACAACCCGGTACGGTCCTTGCCATGGCTGCTGGAGCTTCGGGCAGCGTCCCTTGGTCCGGGTAGGACGGTACAACCAGACCAGGTCACCTTGCTGAAACCCTTTGCTGTTGGCTTGCCTGTCATACCTGGTCTTCATGCGGTCGCTCGCCTTCTGGATGTTCTGGCGAGCCATCTCGTGCATGTTGTGGAGATGGTCCACCAAGTTCTCCACATACTCGGTCGCTGGCTGTTTCGCTTCCGGAGGGCTTCCAAAAGCCAGGTCACAAGGGAGGCGTAACTCTCGGCCGAACATTAAGCTGGCTGGCGTCATCCCAGTTGTGTCGTGTGTAGACGAGCGATAGGCCAGCAAGAACAGTGGCACCTTGACGTCCCAGTCTCGCTGATGGCTGGCCACGACTTTCCTCAGGTGTTCCTCTAAGGTCTTGATGTACCTTTCGACCATGCCGT
The DNA here is from genome assembly GCA_030765055.1 of Mantis religiosa. Classification (NCBI taxonomy): domain Eukaryota; kingdom Metazoa; phylum Arthropoda; class Insecta; order Mantodea; family Mantidae; genus Mantis; species Mantis religiosa. Next base: position 238,707,534 of record CM060950.1, on the reverse strand, counting down.
CCGATTGGGGATGTAGAGGCGTAGTGCGAGTCTTGTTCACCCCAAGCCTTTGTAATGCCTCCTTCATTAGGTTGGACTCAAAGTTGGTACCCTGGTCACTGTGTAGCTCTAACGGCACCCCAAATCGACAGAACACTTGCTCCACGAGGCAGTCTGTGATTGTCTTTGCCTCTTGGTTTGGGATGGCATACACCTCCGGCCACTTGGTGAAGTAGACCACGACCACCATTAGGTACTTGTTGCCTCGGTCGGAAACTGGGAACGGTCCAGCAATGTCAACGGCGAGCCGTTCGAATGGCGCTCCGACGTTGTACTGCTGCATGCGACCCCGGCTCCTAGTCTGGGGGCCGCGACTCGCCGCGCACACGTGGCACTGACGGCACCATCTCTCAGCATCTGCTCGGAGCCTCAGCCAGTAGTAGCGCTGCCGTAGTTTATCAATCGTTCGGTTCGCTCCCAGGTGTCCTCCCGAAGTACCGGCGTGTACTTCCTCCAGGACTTCCGGGACCTTACTCCGGGGAAGTACCAACTGCTCTCTCTGCGTCTTCCCATTGGGTGATTCCCATATCCGGAACAGCACGCCCTCTCTGATCTTCAACGCGTCCCATTGGGCCCAGTACGACTTGTAGGTGGCGCTCCTTGGTGCGATATCCTCCCAGGTTGGTCTTGTCCCTGCCTCCACTTCCCTCAAGAGTGGCCCCAAATCTGCGTCCGCCAGCTGCTCCCTCCTCAGGCCTGCGCTATCCCAACCGTCCGCAGGCACTGCCACAACTACTCGGACTGCTGCGGCACGCTTCTTCTCTTCCACTCTTGTGCACTGGCCGCACTCTTCTGGACAGGGTCTTCGGGACATGGCGTCTGCGTTACCGTGGCTCTTCCCTCTACGATGTTCCGAGGTGAAGTCGTACTCCTGCAGCCTCTGGACCCAACGTGCTGTCTGGCCTTCCAGGTTCTTAAAGGTCAATAGCCAGGTTAGGGCGGAATGGTCAGTCCTCAGGTGGAATGGCTGACCGTACAGGTACTTGTGGAAGTGCTCCAAGGTCTTTACTACCGCCAGTAACTCCCGTCGGGTGACGCAGTAGTTCTTCTCTGCCTTGGATAGCGTCTTGCTGTAATAGGCTATCACCCGCTCATGGCCGTCCTGGATCTGCGACAGGACACCTCCAAAGCAATGGTCGCTGGCGTCGGTGTCCACAATGAAGGTGCCACCCGGTTGTGGGAAACCCAAAATTGGAGCACTGCACAGGGTCTCCTTTAGGTGCTGGAAAGCGTTTTCTGCGTCCTCCGTCCACACATAAGGCCGGTGTTCCTCTGTCAGGCGGGTGAGGGGTTTTGCGATGTTGGAGAACCCCTTTATGAAGCGCCTGTAATAACTGCACAGCCCCAGGAAACTGCGCAATTCTTTCTTATCCTTTGGGCGAGGCCAATCTCTCACAGCCTGCGTCTTCTCCGGGTCTGTGGCCACTCCGGTTGCTGAGACTATGTGGCCCAAGTAGTTAACTTCCTTGCGGAAGAGTTGGCACTTCTTCGCGTTCAGCTTCAAGTTGGTCGCCTGCAGTCTCTGTAGCACCTTACTCAGATTCTCGAGGTGATCTTCAAAAGTCTTCCCGACGATGATGTCGTCCAGGTATAGCAGGCAGGCATCGTAAGTCAGCCCTCTCATCACTGACTCCATGAGGCGTTGGAAGGTAGCTGGTGCGTTGCAGAGGCCAAAGGGCATAACCGTGAACTGCCAAAGACCTTGGCCCGTCGAGAATGCGGTCTTCTCCTTGTCTCTCGGGTCTAGAGCTACCTGCCAGTAGCCCGACTTCAGGTCCAGGGTCGAGAACCACTGTGCACCAGCTAGCGTGTCCAGGGTGTCGTCAATCCGGGGTAAGGGAAAGCAGTCCTTCCGGGTGACAGCGTTCAGCTTTCTGTAGTCTACGCAGAAGCGCAGCTCGCCGTTCTTCTTTGTCACCAAGACTACAGGGGAACACCAAGGGCTGTCGGACTCTTCAATCACTCCCCTGGATCTCATGTCCTCCAGCATGTCTCGTACCGCCTCTTGCTTCGCCAGCGGAACGCGTCTATGTGGTTGCCGAATAGGCCGGGCGTCTCCGGTGTCGATGCAGTGAAGCACTTTATCCGTGCGGCCGTAGTCACTATCGCCTTGGCTGAAGACGCGCTCGTATCGCCCCAGTAGTTGTCGAACCTGCACCAGCTGTTCTGCGGTCAGGTGGTCGGCCGCCCTCTCCAGTAAGCCTTCTAGCCGGGGCCCCAGGTGTTGCTTCGGCGCCGGCTCCTGTGTCTTGTCGATTACTGTTACGCTCACTACGGGCTCGCACGTTCCCAACTCCGTCCCGGCCTGGACGTCGTGATCGGTGTCCGTTGGATTTAGCAGTCTCACTGGCACCTCCTCTCGGCACGACAGCAATGCCCTGGCTACACACAGTCCGTGTATAGGCGTCTTCTGGTCCAGCATCATGTTCCTGGTTCTCTGGCCCTGAAGTCGCGCCGTCACCACCACCTCGCTCCTCCCGGGAACAACCACGTCTTCATCCAAGACGACCCTGCACATTCCAAGGCGCTCTTCGGGTTGACGGAGTATAACCTCTTCTCCGTTAAGCCGCAGGACCTTCTTGCCGACGTCGCCTCATGGCTCCTGAGGGCATCCAGTCCCAGGATCACCTCCTCAGCCACCTTCGCGACGAACACCCACAGACGAACGGCACTCCGTCCCAAGTTCAGCTTCAGCAGGGCCTCCTTCTCCACAGGCAAGGTGTCGCCCGATGGCGTGACAAGCTGGTATGGCTGGCTTGGCTTCCTTGTCGGCAAAACCTTCGCCACGTCAGGTCTGATGAGGGTCACGGCCGCCCCGGTGTCCACCAGCACGCGGCACGGCTTTCCTCTTATCCAACCGTCCGCGATGAGGCTGTCATCCATACCCGGCTGACGGCGCGCAGTGTCACTCGAGGGGATGGTGGTGATGGCGCCGACGTGCCCCTCTCCACGACGGCCCTTACTCGTTTTCCGGCTGCTCTTCCAGGCCACTAGGTGTTCGCCGGCGTCCTTCAGCTGGTCTCCTGTCTCCGGCGTAGCGGACACTCCTCGTTCTCGACGTCGGAATAGATGTTACTTTGGCCGCCTCCATCCTTAATGCCGCTGTCAGCGCCTCGTGTATGGTTTTATATTCGCCGAGCATTAGGCGCTGACGAATCTCCGTGTCCCGTACCCCGTCGACAAAATTGTAGGCGGCTTCCCGGGATACGAACTCCAGTGGCAGGTCAACCAAGGCCTTGCTAGCCAGCTGCTCGATGGCTATGGCGAACTCCTGCAGCGTCTCCCCCGGCTGCTGCGACCTTGCCTTTAGCTGGCCTCGGTATGCTGCGGCTAAGCGGTGGTTTCCGAAGCGATTCTCCAGGGCCTCCCAGATGTCCTTGGGCGCCGCCCTCGTCTGCACCGCGTTTAGCACTTCCGCGGCCCGTCCCTGGAGGCTGGCTATTAACTGTGTGGCCTCCTCCTCCGGTGACCATCTGTTGTGCCTGGCCACTGTGTCGAACTGGCGGCGGAAGACCTCAAACGTTGACGCGCCGTCATACTTGGGAGGTTTGACGCGCGCAGATGTTGTGTCGCGTCCCGGCGCGTCGGCCTTCAAATCCTTCAGCTTCCTGCCGACGACGTCCTCCACCATGGCGTTCAGGGACTTGACGCTGCTGTCGGCCTTTCCCTCCAGGTTGTTAACGCGGTTAGCAAGGTCTTCGACGTCTTCCACCACGGCGTTCAGGGTCTTGGCGTTAGTGTCGGCTTTTTCCTCTAAATCATTAAGGCGGTCGTCTACTTGACCCATCCGCTTGCCCAGGTTCGTGACGTCATCCCTCATGCCGGCCAACTGTTCCTTAAATTTGGCGGCGAGGACCTCGTTCGCTGCCCTCATTTCCGTGGTCAATTCGCTCTTAATTTCTTCCATCTTCTCGGTGATGTTGCCGTTGGCCGTCTTCATTTCTGCCAGTTCCGCCTTCATTTCCATCATCTTCTCCAAAATTTTCTCCAATGCCGCGTCCATGGTTGTAATGTTCGGTGATGTTATCTTCCCGCTTCCTGACACCAGTGTGACTTTGTGGGTTCGTGAAATGGAAAGTCCAATTTCACCACTCAAAAATGTTCTTTATTTCCACCGACTTACAGTTAAACACTTGCCAATTACACAAAATTACGTAATGCACACAATTACGATTCACCAGTTCGTCCGTTATCGTTCCGATGCACGTACACGGCGCTACTTCACTAGCACGTCAAAAACTGACTGACTCACTCCTAATTGAAGTCCCTTTTATAGGAATATCCTGCTATTCTAGAAGTCTCTGGTTTTCCGCAAATTACCCGAACGTTCCATAGGAGAGGAGAAGGGGAGAGAAACTTCGAGGGACAACTGACATTTCCCTCAGTTAGTGACAGAGACCGATGAGTGGGCGTGGCCCAGTGCCTAGGGTCCCTCCCAACTGTCGCCTGTCCGTCCCTTCCCTAATTGGGTGACAGTATAGTCTTTAAAACCAGCGTTAGATGTCACGATGAATTATTTCTTTTGTTGCGCTCACGCTACTTATGCATTTTTTATGCACACACAAAAATTTTCCGTACAAACCAGGGGAACTAAATGCACGTCTTACTCATAAGACATTCTTAAGCAGGAGAACCAAATATTTTAAAACATTTAACCTCTTATCATATTACGTTGTCATGGTTACACCATTATCTACCTTACATTATTTCTTTATCATATTATTAAAACTAATTTCTTTGACCATTCTTAACAAAACATGAAGTATCCAAAATAACTGCTACAAGCCTTACTACGGTACAGAGAGTCTGCTACTTCTGAAAATGTAAGGAGTTATAGTAATTTTTGTACAAGCTACCCCAAATATTAAACAATCAATAAATAATATGTAACAAATAAATGGTTCTTAATGAAAACTTAGTTTTCATTTCAATAAAAGCTTTACAGATACCAGCCAGTAATTGAGTATATTTAGGCTTTCAAGTTCGTCTATAAACAAATAACGAAGTCGAAGAGGTAGACCTTATGCTATAGACAAATAATTTACAGCTGGTCGCTATTTGATGACTTCCTTTCTTTGCATGGTCTATAGATAACAAAAACAAACGATGACTACTTCTAATATGATAAAAGTAAAAGTAAAAGTATTGACACACACACACACACACACACACACACATATATATATATATATATATATATATATATATATATATATATATATATATATATATCTGTGTGTATGTATTATCTCTTATAGTTTGCCAGTTTGCCAGCCATCCAGAATAAGGAACACTTATGAAGTTTCCCTGTAAACTTAGTATATGCATGCCATTTGTTATGAACGTGCTCTAGGAGAATCCTCTTAGTGGAAACTTTTAGAGCAGTTTTTAGAGAAAATCATAATTTTTTAAACAGTTTTAATTTTTGTGTGGTATTTTAATATTTTTGTAAAAAGTCTTCGCGTGTATAAGTTTGGTATTTAACAGGCCTTTTAGTTTTGAGTCTTGCTGGAAAACGTTTTTTTTTTTTTTTTTTTTTTTTTTTCACCTGGTGCCGAAATATCTATATGAAGTTACAATTTGATATTTCATTTTTCTACTAAAAGCAACTCTTCCTCTACCTATTATGTTTAATACGGTACAGAAAATATTATTTAACGCTAAAATAACGTCCATCGAAAAACCGGTACAAACCTGCAGTTCAAATATCCCGTGCGTTCCCTCCGAAAACAGCGACACGCAGTGAAATTTCCTTAGCTTTCTCTTTTTCTTTTTTTCGGCTGTGGTGTACTCAGCTGTCGTTGAGAAGATGACGGCGCTGGCGGAAGAGATGATGCCTCCCCCCAGGGATGCAGGGGGCAGAGCACCTGCCCTGTGGAGTGATTGTGCCCTCCATAAGAGGCACAATAGTGATGGCGGCAGCGGAGGTCATGCTGTGTGCCGACCGAGGCGAGGCAGGAGGCACCACAGTAGTGGCACCTCGGTTCAGCTGCGCATGATTCTGCTGTATGCCGGTAGGAGCAGCAGCGGCGGCTTGGAGCTAGTGGAGTCTGTCGGCTGGTTTCGGTACTCAGCAGCTGCCTAATAATGGCAGGTCGGTAACCAGGGCAAGTTCCAGATCTGCGGTGCTGGATAGCTCCACTCTGACTAGCGGTGCCGGGCCCCGGGCTGATGTGATGCGGTGTACCCTTGTAGCTGAAGGCCACTGATGCTGCGCTGCAGCAAGCATGAAGCGTGCTTGTAGGTCCCGGGTTCATCCCTTCACCCCTATACTGGTGCGATGTGTGGGCGGTGTCAGCTGACGGCTAACTGCCGATGTGAGCTGTCCTGCTCTCGGTTGAGAAGCAGGGGCAGGTGCTGACAGTGGTGCTCTCGCTGCTTTGGATGGTGGTTGCGTGGCGGCGGCTGGTTGGCGGCCGTTGTTGACTGGCTTGCTTCCAGCTGGGACGCAGAGCCAGGATCTGGTAGAGACTGTTGCGAGCTAAGCTCCTCTCCGGTGATTCTCTGCTTAGTGGCAGTAGTCTTCTTGACTCGAACCTCTGTGTTGCGGTGATGTTGACTGCTAGGACTCTCGAGGAGCTGGCTGGGGAGCTAGCGGGCGTCCAGAGGGGAAGCGGACTTCAGTGAAGAGCTACATGCCCAGAACTTCTCGATCAGCTCCGCGGGAGACTTCCTTACAGCCACCGTTATTGGCGGAGAGGCGGGAGGCCGTACCCGAGAGCTGGCAGGCGATGGCTGCTCTGTTTGGCTGGTCTTTTTGCCTTTAGCAGCGTTTTTATTTGCCATTCTGCGTACGTCGGCGTTGTCTCCTCAAGGTGATGTTTACTCCTCATTCTCCTTATTAAAACAAATTATTAATCCTTTTAAACTTAAAAGGATTTAAAACTTTAAATCCTTAAATTATTAAACGCATATTCAACTTTAATTTTACAAAACTGACTTTGTCGCCATCTTCGAAAACGAAGTTTAAATTAATTGCTAGCGTATATTACTATAATAGCTAATTACTACATTATATTTGTAAAACCGGCCAGTTTTGAATGTCTTAAACTAACACTGCCTTAAAAACATTTTGTAAATGAAAATTTCTCAAATAAGTGCATTCAACAGATCAGTAAAGTTCTAAGTTTTTCAGCATCAGATATATTTGAATGAATGTATGAATTACAAAAGCTAAAAACGTCAGTATATATATCAAATTTCGAATGCTTCCATTCTCAGGTATAATTACCTTTTTCTTCGACATTTGTGTATATACGTTCTTAGCTATTCTTAGTACTGGAGAAATAACACGCACTAAAATCTATGCTAAACCTAAAGAGTAGGGTTATGTATCTTATAAAACTTTATAAATATTTGTAACTATTTTTCCTCGGTATACAATATTACAGGTAGTGCAATCTATGGCCAGCAAAACAAGGTTGAACTGGACTTTCATTTTTGTGAGCCAACATGTTTTCTTTGACGGAAATGCGTAAACTAAAATATTGACTGGTACGTAGCAGTTTTTAAAAGTAACTTCAAGTATTTGCACTTACACTACATTCTCAAGTCACTCATTCACGATGGCTCATCTTTTCAACTCTTCCGAATTTAATATACCGCTTTACAGAAATAGTCTCAGCGTCCATTTCTTTGTAGGTACAACAGGTATACAGGATATATTAAATATCTCGCACTGTGGTTTTCCTCTCTGGATACAACATAATACGTCACCTTAACATTTAGCAGATCTAATAGGTTATCGGCAAATGTAAGCAACCTTTTTTAAACGGATGTGGTTATTCCCATTCATATTTCATGGTGTAGGAAAGATTGCAGAATTTAAAAGACATACATATCATCAGTATGTTAAATAGTTTAAAATTTCCCAAAGCCAGCCACGTACTGATATAATTTTAGTAACTTTTAGCAAATACTTACAAAATTGTGTACCGTTTCCTACGGGTATCAATAATATTTAAACTGTCTGTGAGAGCACAGGGGAGGATTGGTCAGGAGAAGGCACAAAAACATACTAAACACTTTACAACAAGCTTTATTATTCTAAATAATTGCAAACTTAGCAATTTTCAAAAACGTAACTTCGACACTGTTCAGAGAGTGTTTTTTGCAATTTCTTTTAGAATTTATATTTGTGCACCAACCCTGTGGAAATTCATAATAATTCACAGAACACGGGAAGAAAAATTTGGAAGAGAAATTTTGAGAAAGTGTCCCGAAACTTACATTAAAAGCGAAGTAAAAAAATCTTTTCGTCCCCAATTTACCTGCAGTTGTTCATTAGAGAAGCTGTTAGAATCTGATACCTCGTTTTATTTGGCTTTCTTCGAGGGGTCATCTTAGAAATATTTGAGGACCTGGAATGGGGGGAATATCTGCCACGGAAACTCTGGTAGAGCTTTTGTGCGTCTCTGGGTTTCTAGAGACAGAAAAGATTGGTGAGAAAGGGTAGCTCAATGGGTTAGAGCGACTGGATGAAAACCAGGAAATCCGTGCTGCAAATCCCGGCCATGGCATTGAATTTCTCATGTTGACTTTCTATCAAAGACCTTTTGCCTATATACGGCTAGTGTGACGAGATGATTAATTTCCATCACTTAACTAAAACATCCCCCGAATTTACTGTCCCTCCATTTCATTTCCATTGTCAATAGGGTGGAAGGTCCGTTGCTTTACAGAGACCAATAGTTGTCTTTATAAATTGTACAAGAATAATATCAGAAGGTAGGGAGTTTTGGGCAATTTTCAAGCGTTTAGCGTGCTGTAAGACTTGAAGCTTTCACGGCGAGCATTGCTAAACAAGGCTTCGCGGGTGATCAGCTGTGACAAACTGATAAACGTCGAGCATTCGGCCATTGTAAACTCCATGGCCTTCTTCAGATCTGAAGCCGTGATTAGTTTAGCATGCTGTTATTCTATAAAGTTTAAAAATTCCGCTTTATTTTGTTCGGCAAGTGATAAAAAAGAAATAACTACTTCTGTTTAAAAAAAGTTGTTTACATTTTCCGATAACCTCTGCTGAATGTTAACGTGGCTTATTATAGTGTATACATAGAGGAAAACCACAGTGCGTTATATTTAATATATACTGTATACCTGTTGTACCTATAAAGAAATAGGCAAAGAGGCTACTTATGTGAAGGGGTATTTTGAATTTGGAACAGTTGGAAATTTAAGCCGTTGTGAATGAGTGATTTGAGAATGTAGTGTGATTGTAAATTACTAAAATTACTTACAAACGTGTTACACACAAGACAATACTTTGAAATGAAATGAAATGAAATGAAATGAAATGTGTAGTGTTTAACGGCCGCTTTTACTATATACGGCACCGCAGGCGCTGACACTGATTATACATGAGATGAAGATGGAGCACCGGTGGAATGAGATAGCGGGGGAAGCCGGAGATCCCGGAGAAAACCCGCCCCAGCGCCGTGTTTTCCAACACAAATCTCACTTTGCAGTCGCCTGGGATTGAACCCGGGCCGCCTTGGTGAGAGCCAAGCGGTCTAAGCACTGAGCGACGGTGCGGCCAATAATACTTTAGGTTACAGATTTCCGTCAAGAAAAACATGTTGGCTCACAAAAATGGAAGTTCCAGTTCAAACTTGGTTTGCTGTCCATAGATGGCGCTACCTTTAATACTGTATACCGAGGAAGAAGAATTGCAAATTTTGATAACGTTTTACAAGATATGTAACTATAGATTTAACATATGTAACATAGATTTAAGTGCGTCTTATTTCATCGGGATTAAGAATTGCTAAGAATGTATATATATATATATATATATACAAATTTCGATGAAACAGATAATTATATCAGAGAATGGAAGCATTAGAAAATGAATATGTATTGACGATTTTAACTTATGAAAATTATGTATAGGGCTAATTTGGTAAAAGCTTACCTTTTGCTAGTTGTATCTGATAATAGTCATAAACAAACATTTCATTTGTCATAGGAAAATAAAACCTTTGGTATTTCAAACAAAACCGCAAGCGCTATTACCTACCAAGTTTTCGAAAAAAATTCTTGGCACATCCTCAAATGATGTTGAACATAAAATTAATGTAAGTACTGTATAATCAAAACAAATATCGTATAATAGCCCTAAAAGTCTTCCTGCAACAGGAAATAAGTTTGGCCTAATTTGCTTGTTCTAAGGTAACGTTCTTTTTTTGCACTGAGATCGTCTCTATCACTTGCGGTTTACCAGCTACTTAAAAATCCTATATGACATAGACGGGTAATCAAAAATACCTGTGACAATTCAATACAAAAATTGCATTTGTCATGAAAATAACTTAAATCTGATGTATTTCAATAAAAACGCTAGTGCCAGTTTTCAACAAAATCAAAGCTTTCGAAAATTCTTCGTGTCGCATCCTCGGAATATGTTGAACCTAAATAAACAGTTTGCTTGCAGTTATGTTCACACTTCGCTTTTAGTTGAATATGAAATATATATGATACATTTATTGTGCATATTCCAAAATTTTACAATTTACAACTTTTGGCTACATTTATTTGTCTTTACCCTGTTGCTACCTTGCCTTGCATGACACCCTGGTCTTTTGCTCTGCCATGTAGCTCTTAAGCTATGTACCTCCTTGATTACTTAATTAGTCCCTTTCTTTCCCCTCCTCTTCCTTTCTTACAGGTTTTACATTTCTGTCCCATTTTTCTTTTACTTTCCGCATGAACACTCCAATACTTCTTACATTGTTTTCCTCCCTGCCCGTTAACATTTTTATAGCTACTATAATCTCTTCCACTTTTTCCCATTTTTCTTCCCAGACCTTTTTCTCTCCATATTGCAACCCCCTCGCATTCTGTTACATAGTGTTCTATGCTTTCTTTTCCCCCACACAATTCACAAATTCCCTTTTCTTTACCCCTTTACCTCTTAGAAATTTTATTCCTCTTCTCATCCATGCTAAACCTTCCCTATCTTGTCGATTGCAGTAATCTACATATGCTTCTCGTCCTCAATTTCTTTTTATTTGCTTGTCAAATTGTAATGATTTCATATTTTCTAGATTTCCCCATATATCCTGTCTTTCTATATCTTCTATTCTGCATTTTACTCATTTACCCACCATACTGTATTCCTTTCTTCTTATCTCCATATATCTCCCATTCCTATTTTTTCCATAATTCCTCCAATTTCTGCCCAACAACCATTTGAGTTCTCTAATCTTTCTTCCTGTCTCATGCATAATTACATAATTTCCTCTCCTTCTTTAACCAAACACCTATAACAAAATTTTCCCGCCTCGGTAGCGTGGTGGTAAAATGCCTGCCCCACGTTCAAGAAATCCCGAGTTCAAGTCTCGGTAGGTTGAGTTACCTGGAAAAGGTTTTTTCAGGGTATCCCTTATCCTAAAAGACGAATGTCGGATAACTCTAAGCTCTTTAGACCGTGGGCTTATTTGAGCACCATTTCACCCATTCCACTCATCGTACGATATGACTTAACGTTAGAGGACTTAAATTACAAAAAATGTATAATGTAAAAAATAAATAGCCCGATCGCAGCTCATTTCTTGTAATTCTACACTATATTCTTTTACAATTTAGACAATACTACGAAGCTAAAATGGGAGATAAAGCTGAATTGTAATATCCTTAGAAACAGGCGATTTTGCAACTTTCGTGGTCCAGGGTTCCTTTCTAGGTTTGTGGTAACAAGGTTTTGAAAACCGCGCTGATTTTCAAATTTTCAGGTGTGATGTTTACGTAATTATTTATATATACACTAAGTAGAGCAGATTTTCTTGGAGAAACCTGCAAAATGCTAACGAACTATGCCTTAAACTACACTGCAAGAAGGTTTAGGTTTACTACGGAGAGCAGTTGGCACGGTGATCAGTCTTGACTTATTGTACAGACGCGAGAAAATGTATTCCGATGCGTGCAAGACTGACCTATGGGAGGGAGGTAGGTTTGCAACAGTTAGTTGCGCCAGCACGTTTCAGTTTCCTATTACCTAACCAGCGGGTTCGGTGCACAGTTATTTAAGCATCAATGGAAAATAAAAACAACTTTGCCAGATGAAACGTAATTGGTTTTATACAACTCTCCAGTACCAACTCAGGTATTTATCGCTCGTTTTCTTATTGACGATATTTTCTCTCTCTTCGTCTCTCGCACATACATTCCTGAACACTGATAACCTCCCTTTCTTCTTTTCAAATGCATTTCCAATACTCACACTTGTAGTATTATCCGGAACGAAACACTGCTACCTTTAATATATTAGCGAAACTTAAAATAATATTAAACTGCGCACTATTTAAAATTAAGTGTGCCTTGTTCCAAAAATAAATACATTATTTCCTTTGTTACAGTTCTCAAGAACAGATTATATGGACATATTACTACAATTAATATAACCACCAAGTTACCAAATGACTTGACACCAAATGACGAAATGACCAACGATAAATAATAAAATAATTATTTTGTTTGATAATGACAGTTCATATACAAAATCACATTAGCGTCAGCGGTATGTCGGAGGTCTCACGAAGGAGTTCTTTAAATGTCAGTAGTACTGATATGATGCATTTCACGTTTAATTTATTCTCCGGCGGGACATACTCCAGACAAAATGAATGAATGAAAAATAAGTTAATGACTTAATGAATAAATGAATAATCGAATGAATAAATAAATAATAAAGTTCTCAAACTATCATATTGGACGACGAATGAAGTGATGCCTAAATTAGTCCAGGCCCCACAGAGCTTAGAGCGCTGCCATCCTTATTGGCGTTACAAAAATTAGACCTCAAATACTGATTAACGTTTCCGTGTTTAGTTACGTCACCTGGGATGATTCTATTTCGGTATTTACTACGGATATTATCGCCTCGTGGGCGTTCACTACTTCTATAACAAGTGTTGATGAACAGCGGCTAAGGCAGCTATTTGTTGGTCTAGCCCAGAAATTTCGTCTATCAGATCGCGCAATGTAACAAGAACATCCAGTTGTCAATAAGAATTATTTTTCATGGCAAGCACTTCGTTACGGGGATTCATTTCAATTACTTTATCTGACATTATGTCCAACTTTTTAATAATAATTCATTAAGTGAATTATTTCAATAACAATTTGACCATTCAGCTAAAATATCTGTAAATTTATTACCTTCTACATGTTGGAGCTGCTGTTATGTATTAATACTGAGTATTTAATAGTAATTGCAACATATTTTAATATATAATGCCTTTTGGACTCGTAGGAGATCAGTGTTTATCTCAAATAACACTTTGACTGTTTCTTTGCAGGCTATGATCGGGATTCTTTTTAATAATACTACATTGATTACATTTCAATTTGTTAATTTTGTTTCAACTTTACTTTAGCTCAAAGCAAAACTATAATGTTTAGTGTTAAGTCAAGACATATTTGTGTTTGTGTTATATATTGGGAAAGGTTACTGTAAGAGGTTTTATTTTTCTCTATTAATATTTGTCTTATCACTAATATTTTGAATAATTTGTCTTCATTTAATTACTACTTATTTATTTTATAGAGTTCATATTGTTTGGTTATTTATTATATTAACGTAAAGTGTTATAATATCCAAATATTAGCTCAAATAGGAGATGTAGCTGTTGTGTGAATATTTGAATATAAAATTATATTTATTGTTTAGACTGTAAAATAAACCTTAAATTTCATTATCAGCTGTACTAGCATGGATAGTACTGATGTGGTACACTCACATGACTTTCTTTACTCTTGTACAAATACTTATTTCTCTACCTACTTCAGGATAAACAACTTATTGTAGTTACAAGGGAATACGGTAGACTTTAAGTGAGAGTCAGAGGTTTTTAACCGGTTGTCTAGAGGACGTCTTTGAAATTATAATATCATTGTAAATTCGTTTTTGGTGTTTTAACATTAGCTTGTCTTAGCGATCTAAGATCAAAATTGCCCCTTTTTCATTTTATACCTGGACGGGGCTTATTTGAAAACTACGCTTTAATTCAGGGGACATCAAAACGTATAGATATTGCCACTGAAGGCTCTGTATTGAATTTTTGAACCCTAACGAAATACGTTCCACACCCAAGTACGACAGAACGACTTTCCCTTTTAAAAATATAAAAACTGTTGAATTGTCGAATATAATCAAGAGTAAATCTGAAACGGCTGGCCCTACAAAATAAAATGTATCAGCCATAAGTTGTATGTTACACCAACATCTACATTCCATATGAAGTAACAATTTGTTTATCTCTTACACTTTAGAGTTATTTAAAGTGATCCAGAGTGAAAAGGAATTTTGAGAACATTCCCAGCAGATAAACATATGTATTTCATTTGTCATGAAGATGTTTTAAAAATGTAATGATTTAATTAAAAGGTTTACATCCCATTTTGGATAAAATCGAGATATTCTAAAAAGTTTCCATTTAAGGGGTAGTTTGATATTGGGAGACTTTCTTGAAAGTCTTGCTTGTCGTCCTTTTAAAAGCGAAACATATATGAATCTCTGGTATTTAACCTACTTTCGTGTATTGCGTTATGTTGTGAGGATTTTCTCCATATTTGGGTGTTCCATGTCCAAAGCAAATTGGAAATTTAATTTTTGAGCACAATGCAATACTACATAAAGTACTATTTTAACGCTGAAGTACATCCTAACGACATAACCGGGACAAACTTTCAGTTTAAATATCCCGCGTGTGTCCTGAAGGACTGTGATGAGAGCGACACGCAATCTCTTTGCAACACACGGTACACGTAGAACATTGCAGTTGGCGCTCAAGTTGAAATTGTTATGTGGTTAGGAATATAACTTAGTTATTAAGCACCTTTTGCAACATATTTGTACAGTGATGTCTTGTTTAACTGCAAAGTAGGTATAAATGTTAACTATAATAAGTTAGAGGTACATTACACAAAATATTTCATATTAGCGGAACAGAAACATTGTGTTTCAGAACTTAAGACTACAGAGAGCTGTATATGTAAAAAGCTTCAACGTATTCCTTGCATGGATTTATTCACTTTTTAACTGGATTGGATAGTCTTGTGAGCAACTCTAGCGCATTATAAGTACATTTCATAGAGTTATACTAACGAAAATTATTACCTATTCTATGTCAGTCCACATGAAATACCTAATCTCGGCATTTCATAATTATGTTCGGTAGAATAGTTTTGGGAATTAGAATTAGCAGAATTAGAACCACTATGCGTGTACTTGTATTTAAATTAATAATTGGAAACTTCTGTCCATATATGGTACCATGCGCTAACGTAAATTTTGAGGCAAGTATATCAATTTTGTTCGTTCTATTTTGTATGGCTGTCTTTTTTACTTGTTTCGCACTCTAAATTATTTAAACTGGAAACTATTGCAAAGAACGTTGTTTTCAATGCCAAATATTGATTGACCTGATATTTCCCACGATGGCCCAGTAAAACTAATTGCAGGAGGCAAACCTTCAATTCGGGTTAGTATAATTGACAGCAGCGCTTCTACAAGACTTACGTAACAACAGGTGGGGAGATGAAAATTACTTCACAATAGGAAATCAATCTTTCCAAATCTAATTACGTCTCCTGTCATATATTTGCTGTCGACTGCCAAATGTTGGTGCGGTTAGGTTCAATTTAGTTACTTAACTGCTATCAAACGTAATGGTGAAGTCAGACTCCCATTTAACACCTAACCTGATATAACAATACTGTCAAATTCTGGGATTGTCTCTATTAACAGTTCGGTATTATATTGTACTAAACGTATACCACGTGACTCTGCTGTACCTAGGTGTGTAACATACAGTTTATCATCTAAGGTAGAATTTTTACACCTTTTACAAACAATCTTATTGTATCATTAATCCTTAAAGTCCTGAATGACAACCAAGCAGCTGTGAAAGCATTTAAAAAACGTTTTTTTTTTCATAGATACAATGACTGTCTAGGTGATAGAGGAATGATGTCGCGAAGAACGGTACAGAAAACGTAGGTTATGTTTCAGTGGATTAGCTACCGCAATGTAGTGAAGGAAAGAGGATTCAAAACTAATATATGAAGAAGTTATAATGTTTCGTTTAGGCATTTAATGTATTTTAATATACGAATTAATATATCATCTAACTATTCCTGACAAAATTTGGTCTAAGTTTTGAATGTTGTTAATATTCTCCCCGATATTAAGTCAATAAGTACCTTACCTTACACAGTGGACTGTTTTCTCTGATATATCTGTTATTTACGATTTCAGTTTTGAGTATTTAGATAAATAAATAGGTAAATAAATAATAATAAAGCTCTCAAACCGTCATGTTGGACGATCGACAAAATGATGCTTAAATGAGTCCATGCTCCATAAAGCTTAGAGCGTTACAATCCTTATTACCGTTACAAAATATAGATCTCAAATACCTTTTAATGTTTCCGTGTTTATTTCGGTCACCTTCCCAATTTTTCCGTAAAGCAAACCAAGAATTTGGGAGTCTACATATGAATGTGGACTAAAAACGCGTATTATATACAGGGAGGTAAATTTCATTTTAGGTAGTGTTATTGGTTGCACTGACTGCTTATGTCCTTAGAGACGACCATCCTTATTAAAGAGTTGCAGATAATGCTGCTTGGGTGTCTAGTCAACACTTGTGGTTGTGCCGCAAGTAGCCTTTGGGATTTGATAGTTATTCCACCGCAAAATATATAGCGCTAAGTTAGAGTAACGACGCTGAGGGAAGGAGGGCGCAAAATAGCTTAAATCACTGTGGTCCGTGCTATCAACAAATTTAAAGTGGAAATAGACCACTAATTTATTCCCCTCATTCTGTAAAGAATGATATAATTGTGAATTATTACACCTAAAAAAATTGTCTTCCATAGTTAGGAGCAGGAAGGCGCCATCATAAATATAAGTTTTTCAGAGTAGTTTAAATGGTGTATTGGAATTGCATTCTGATCCTTAGGATTGTTAATTTTTGTCTTTTATTTACAATATTTATGAATATTATATCTTTAGTGTTGGGTTTACATGATCATTGTACTCGCATGAATTTCTTTGTCGTTGAGGAAGCCATTTCTTACTTCCGTCATGCCAACTGAGATAAATGGTGCCAGACATTGCCTTATTGTTACTGATCTCTGTGTAAATGAGGAATACTGGCACACAGCTGCTTTTAAGCGATGGGGAGAGACTTAAAAGCTAGACGCTATCCATTTTATTTGGTATTTGGATATCTATTTATTGCCCAGTGAAAGAGAAAAGACAGACGAATGTCCTCCCATTTGACAAACGTTTAATAATTATACAATTCAAACATACCTTTTCACATATAGGGCTTTTGCCCCTATCTAAAAGCACATCCCAAAACCAAAGCGAGCAAATTCCTCTCAAATACCAATTCAATTATGGATTTAGCATTCTCAGTCAAACATTTTTCCTTTCTGTGTAAACATTGTGATTAAGCTGATTCATATGACCTTCTCTAACAATAACTTATAACTTTTATGGATGAATATAAACCTGGGGCCAAATACATTCTTGTTTAAAACTAGGGTGCGTTTATTAATTAATAACTTGCTTCTGGTTAAATTTAACCAGGAGGACACTACGCAAACAATACTTAAATTATTGTCCATAGAATATGGAAAATCGAGTTCGACATGTCTCAAAATTAAATGATGGCTAATTTTGTTCGAGCGAGGGAAGTATAAAACAGCATCCCTGAGGCGATTGTCAAATGTTTACATAGAAGTTCGTTATAAGGTGGCCTTGAAAGTCGAGAACGAGTGAGTAATATAAGTAAGTTATGTATTGAGCTGTCTGTCATAACCTTTAGTTTAAACCTATTAAATTATCTAACTCCTTAGACAAAACAAAGATTGTTAAATTTACAATTCTGGTACACCATGTACTTCAACAGAAAATGGGGTTTATAAGATGTTATTAAAAGAAATTGTATCTCCCTCCAGGGATTTCAGTTAGACAGATATATAGATTGGAAAGGTCACATAAACCATCTCTTAGATAAAATCAGCACTGCTCGTTGTCGTATCCGAGCACTGGTGTATGGAAGTTCTGTAGATACACTTGTATTGGTATACTAATTATATTGTAACTATATTTGGTAATATGAAATATTAATATGGAGCAGCTCAGTAGAAAGAAAGGAATATTTTTTTGTGCAACAGCAGGTTAAAGGCATGATTTCTAACACACAGAGCAAGCACTTTAGCAAATATCTTTCAGAAGAGTGAAGACATTAAACCTTCCTTGTATGCATATATTCTTAATCTAAAAGTCCTTTGTACGCATATGGTCTTCAGCTTTAACAACTTAATTGAAATAATATTACCATGAGTGCTTATGAAAAAGTGAAGCACAACATTAATATAATTTTGAATCGAACTAATACTCAGTGCCTCATATGCTGCTTGTGTTATCGAAGGACGCGTTTCTTGAGGACGTTCAACGGCATTTTTACACAATTTACACAATTCCATCATTAAGAACAAAACTTGAATGAAGTGATTAACTAAGAGTTAAAATGAACAACATCACGGGGTTCACCATCGTATATACCCATTCTCAACAACTTGTACACTAACGGTGTGACTTCCAATTCAAATATGCCGCGTATAAGGCCACCATCTACACGGAAGAGCAGATGTAGCCAAACTAGACGTACCTAATGCCATCTGCTGGGGACATGTAAAAGCATAGTTCCATTTCCATTAAGGTTGGCATGAATGGATGCTTCTGCTTCTGACGGCCGTAGAATCACACCGTTAGTCCATTGTAAACAGTTATTTGTTACAAATATATTATCAAGAACTCCTATTACTGCGGTTATCAATTTCAAAGTCATCACAAAACCACCATACTGAAATTCCTTTAATGATCCCTTAATGCCTACTAAACTTCCTTATTGCCCTGGCATGTTGGTACAAAACATTAGCAAAAGAATATGCTGCACGTGATTAGCGAAAATTATGTAAGTGGAACACATACGACATTTGTCGCTTGTCAGTTTAGTTATTCTCTCTCTCTCTCTTTCTGTCTGTCTCTCTCTCTCACACACACGGGAATGATGGGACAGGAAAAGAGAGAGAGAGTAAGAGAGAGAGACAGAATCACTTCCTAACTCACATACATATATACAAGATATCTTTCCGCATTCGTTCCACAAAATCTGTTTTTTTTTCAGTTGCCTGTAAATGTATATTTGCGGTGTAAAATTTTGGGCGTTTTGCAATAGTTCCTTTATTTCAGATTAGGAAACACGTGAAGTGAGTAAATCATCACTCTTTCTTCC
This sequence comes from Mantis religiosa, assembly GCA_030765055.1. NCBI lineage: Eukaryota > Metazoa > Arthropoda > Insecta > Mantodea > Mantidae > Mantis > Mantis religiosa. The sequence continues at coordinate 238,688,182 of CM060950.1, read as the reverse complement.
ACTTTATCTCGTTCACGACTCACATATGTCTAACAACTATTTCAATTCATAAATAGATATATTGCACGACGATGAAACTTTAAGTTCGATTTGATTGTTTGAACTGTGTTGGCTAATGGTGATTCTTTATTCAAGTTATTATTAAAATTTTCCCGCCTTTCCGCCTTCCCTCCTTTTCACCTTCGCTTCTTCCAGCCTTTCTTTGTTCACATTGTTTATATTTATCTGAAATAGGGGACGAGTACATTTTTAATGAAAGTACGGTATCGAAGTTTTTGGATAGAATGCAAATCGTTCTATATATACTAGTACGTGGCAGACTTAGCAGAAAGCTGGGTACGTTGCTCTGCTCCCCCAACGATTTCAGGTCAATCCAAATATACATTTGTAAAAATTCTATTATTGCTAATTATTATAACGTGCAAGTGAAATATAATTCATCAACCTTGAAGCGATAGTCAAAACATTACAAAGCTGGTTGCTATACGATGGTTTTGCTAGTCGCTACCTTTATATATAAAAATAACAATTAGATACGATTTGAGAGGCATGGGTATAAGGATTAGAAAATTCAAAGGAAGACTATGTCAGAAGTGGTTGATTCACTAATCGGTTGGTTTCCACGTGACGTAGGTACATTTTTGTGCAGTGACACTGGTACCATCTCTTACAGTTTAACAATCCTGTAGGTCATTTAGAGTACGGATATCTTCAGAGAACATATGACAATCATTCAAGATATACACTTTAATTGCCAAGAAATAAATTAACAATTTTAATTTAGTTTCAAGTTATTAAAAGTTGATCAGAAAATCAAAATATTGTATAAATGTTAGATATAAAGGCAGCTTGGTACTAGGACATTTTCTTGAGGATCTTGGTGGTGCATCCAGGAATGGTCCTGAACTTATTAGAGAAATTAATAAAAATCTTTTTGTCCCATACTGATAAAGTTAACCATGCACATTCACATCAATAGACAGGGAGAGAGTTTGGGAAAAACTACCAGACATTTAAAAAATTCTATTCACAGGTGACATGATTTCTAAACGTCTATTTCCGTAGATTCTTCGACAGCGTATTTTTGACTGAAGTGTATGGTTAGCCTATGTAACTATGACGTGGAGAAATGAAAAATGTCGATTTAATTTTGCAGTAGCAGAGATTTTAAATTCAAACAAGTAGTAAAGGATAGTGTGGAAACTGTTAATACCTCAAAATGTATTTTATTAAAATAGATAATGAGTTTTAAATTTATTGTGACATCATCTTTGTATATTTCTATTGGTTTGCCTGTTATACAAACTCAAGAAAAGAACTTCACGTTATGTCCGTCTAGTGATTTATTGAATCCTTCGCATTCTTCATGTTTTCATCGATCTTCCCCTCATTTCTGAGTACCAGAAGGTGCGTGGGAGAAGTATATACCTAACTAATTCCTGTACTAACTTCATGTTTATCTATATAAACGTTTGTATAAAGCTAGTCATAATAGGTACAATGGGACTAAGAAAGCTCTATAGGCTTAAACGATAGTAAAGTGTTTTAACAGCTTGCTGCTATATGATGACTGTGGCATTCCATTATACTTGCATGGTCAACAGATTGAAACCAATGAGCTTTTATATGATAAAATGAGAAAAATACTTATATGCGCAATATATACAACTAGTACTACTAATAATAATCGTAATAATGATCGTGATCTTGATGATAATAATAATCATAGTTTTTTTTTAATTTACGTCCTTCAACGAGAATGAATTGGGTGAAATTATGCTCAAATGTGTCCAGGGTCCAAGTAGCTTAGGGCTACCCGATATTCGTCTTAAGGGATACGGGAAAACCCCGGAAAGGACCTGATCCCGGTAACTCAGCCTGACATAAATTCGAACTCCGGATCACTTGAACGTGAGACACACACGCTACCATCCACGCGACCGAGGTGAGCAAACTCTGTTGTATTTAGTTTCATGGGCCGCATCTTTGTGTCTTTGGCATAGGCAGAGCTTTATCCGCTTCCCCCTTAATAGGTAACGAGATCGAAGCTCGGTCAGGCTAAGTTCCCTAAACAAGTGCTTTTCCGGAGTTTTCCCTCATCTTGAAAGATCAACGTCGGACAACTACGTTTCTGAACAAAGGAATAAAGTAGGCAAATAGGGCCAAATCTACCCCCAATTGGGACACTTTTGAGGAACTGGCTTTGTGTATGCCATCTCTCATCTCTAATGTTGAGGCGGTCCAGCCCGTAGCGCACCACGTCGAGCTCTCCCTTTTGCTCAACGCCTCACAGTTGGTGGCGTACGGAGGTTAAGGAAAGGGACATTGTAACCAGTTCGAGGTGACTTGTAGCTCCCGCATGAGAATTCTCATCCGTACTTCAGGAGTGGGTGCGTCCTGACTGGTTGTGGGTTGAATGATGACACCTCGAATCTGGTAGACAAGCTTATTGTTATCCTTAGGCTCCTTTGCTCGCCACTGTAAAGTCGTCGTCGGTGTGGTTGCTGTGTTTAGCGTCACTGTCAATGTTGTGATGTGAAGCACGGAGGCAGAAGCACTGCGTAGTCGAATTGGATACATTTATCACCTTCTCTAAATATTCCTCTTTGTGTTAGCTCTCACTAGAGAGATTGTTAGATATGGCACTTTGTCTCTGTGCATGGCGCGGAAGTGTACCTGTTAGGCGGGGCCTGATACGCTTCCGTCTCACATAGAACTCAGGACCGAAGTGCTCTTACTCGAAAAACCTACTTTCCGCCAACACTTTGAATTAGCCCCACTCTAGCTATCTTTGGAGTTTGGTTTTTAGGATAAGGTTTTTCCTGGGTTATCCATTATCCTTAAAGACGTGTGTCAGGTATCTCTAAGCTCCATGGACCCTGGACACAATTGAGCATCATTTCACCCATCTCATTCACCGTCCGTTATGACAAAGCTGGAGGACGTAAAATTACTAATATATATGTTTATGTCGGTATATGAATGTACTAATGTCATAATATTTACTAAAACTACTCTACTGCAGAGGACTTTTCTCTCTCTACTCCAAGTTTAAGATTAAATATTTACAAATGTAGTTTCAATAAAATGTAGCTTCCTTAGCCGAAATGGTTATACATTTATTCCAAATTTCGTAAACGGCTCACATCAAGTTAAAATAACAGATACTGTCTTATAATTAAAATGCGTATAAATCCACTTCACTAAGTAAGAACCATAATGTGTAGAGAGGTGTGAAGTAATTATTTCAGAAAACGAAAATATGTGATTTGGTCTGGGGGGAGGCTTAAGGGTGAAAATTAAAATATCTTTTGTTACATTTGTTTCAAATTTATACCATTTGTATTTGTGACCGATCAAGAATGGAATAATACCAAGTTTCAGCTTTTTAGTTACAACAGTTTCCACGAAATTATCAGTTTATGTCTAAATTACAGGCGACATTCAAACTGTACCACATATTTTAATTTAATAAGCTAATGCTTGGTGTGTAAGTTTCTGCACCCATTTTAACCTATTGATGACCTGCACCTAGGTAAAATATTTGTCGTCGCCATATCAACGAAGGGAAAATATAATAATACCAACTTAACAATTTCTATTTTCCTAGGCGTTTTCAGTAAGAGGTAAGCATTATAATCGTTTTGAATACAAATAACAAAATCACTACAAATCTAAACGGATACACATAATATGCAGTTGCCCTTACTGACGTGTTTAGAATTTCATATAGATTAACAGAAAACTGCATCCTCTGGAACATTTTGAAGTTAAGAAAATGTAGAAAATATGGAATCTGGGAAATCTGAGGTTAAAATGACGTAATGGCAGCTACGATGCAGATGTAGGGTTATTTAAATAATTATGTAACGTTCTCTGTAGTGCCGTTAGAAAAAACAACTTTTAGATTATTAAGTAGGTCTATATTGACTTTAAGACAAAAATACTAATTTTGGGATTGTTGTAAGTTTTGGGCCATTTTGCCCAAGTGTTTCTCCTTAATAGGAACGATAAGAAACTCGAAAGTTCATCACAGCAATCTTAGTATGACTTAAAATGATGTCACAAGTGTCAGAAATATACAAAATACAGAAAAAAATTTATTTAAAATCTAAAGCTAGAAAATCCTAGTTTTAGTACTAAAAACCCTAAATGCCTCATTGTCGTCTAAGAACAAATAATAAAGCACAGATAATTAGTAAGCCGTTTCCGATCATTCAAACAAAATTACAGCTATTAAGGCACCGTGAAAGTGATTCTCATACCTATTTTTATAAAGGTATTTCTGTAATCTTTTACACAAACCATTACAATTTATTGGTCTGTAGTTTCATTTTCAGTGTTGGAAGCAACACCGGAAGCTATATATAAAACCTTAGTGTGTGTAGCCTAGGTAATTAAGAGCTGGCATTTCAGGTTTAAGTTGTAACCTGAACAGAGTTCAAGTTGGTGATTTTAAGATTGGCTAAAACAACAACTTCATGTCAGTGAATTTACACACATGTAAAGAAATCTTACGGGAGTAAATTCCTGCTTACCAGTGGAACTGATTGTGATCTGATATGATTGTTAATAATTGACACCATCAATAATTTATTTAATAATCCCTCCCCCTAGTATTACTATTAGCTCAAGAAATAAGCCTTCACACCCGCAAAAAGTATCATGGTACTACATTGAAACTGCCAAAGGTAAAACTCGTAAAAACTTGTAAAATCCAGTACACTGAATTTGCAAATCTGTACCTATGAGCTTCAAATATAAAGTGTTCTAATCAAGATGAAATGCCTTAGACGGACTTGTTTAACAATTCAGACATGTTTTAAGCTAAATATAAAGTCGTATCATGTGATGAATAAATTTTTGCATTAGGCAAATTTGGGCTTTACTTTGGAAAACTGGAAACATTCAGTTTCTCTTGTTTCGGTTCTCCTCAACATATTAATTTGTACATGCTTATGCGTTTAGGGCTGGCTTTAATCCAATAGAATGTTCTTTGGTGGAAATCGAAAGTTGTTAAACACATTTCTCTCAACACAACTGTCATATACTGTACTCTCCGAGCCTATTTCTCTGTAAGTAGGGCGACATCTGTGTGATATATGTTATCATTGGAATAGCGATGCGAATATCTTGAGTTATATTTGTTATCTTCTACACATATTTACTTCGAGGAAAAGCTTATGCTTTCCATCCAAAAATTCGACAGTGAGATATCATTGGATATAAACATAATAAAAAGGCACTCAATTGACTTTCTTTACTCAAACTTGCACTAAACGCTGGTAAAAATGTTATTCTTCTATCTGCTTCTTGTTTATTGAGTTAAATATTTGCTAAAAGTATTCGTTATATATGCAGTTGGATTATATAGGAAAAAAATTGGCTTATACAATATTAACGTGTTTTTTGAGAGCATCTTACTATGTTATGACTTTAAATCTGCATTGTCTTAGCACGACCAAGATATAAAAAGCTAACGACATATTTTTATCTGTGAAAAGTCGAAAAAAGGTTGTCTCTGCAATATCTATTTGGAGAAACAACAACAAATTCTTCGTAATGTCTCTTCATGGCCATTTGGAAGGTAGAGTTTCCTTGAAGTATATTCATCCAGGGCATCCAATTTCGTGTACCTCAGGAGGGAAGCTTTAATATCGGGATTGTACTTTTAATTAGACAAATATCCGTCTCAATAAATTTGTGAATAAAATGTGTGGGGTATAATAAAAATATTTTATTAATTTTGATTGAACTCATCATTAGCTTATAGTTAACTATGCAGTAACAACCTTATCTGTTAGAATTAGAGTCAAGATATCGAGTCCAAATAGAGTACACTGCATTTCATCTGAAAGCGTTTTATAGTAAACAAACCATACAAATGATCACAAAAGTGAAACAACTGGATGACAGTACATAAAACTAGCAAAGGTGTATTACCTACACACAAGGAAGTTGTGAAACAATCGTTTACATTTAGCGGCGCTGGCATTCTGTTTATTTCCGAGTACTACGCCACGTTGTCTTTTCCCATTAAGTGTGTATAGCTGACAAAATAATCTAGATGGACCAAAGACTGTTGTTAATGGTCTACTTCACAAAGTAAACACGCGGGATGGAATTACGAAAATCTGACTCTTTGCATTCGACGGAGAGCGACGCACTGCCCTCAGCTGTGTAATTTGTGCTCTATTCTTACAATACAAATCTTTTGAAAATATAAATAAATAAATAAATAATAAAACTCTCAAACCATTACATTGGACGATGAATGAAATGATGCCCAAATGAGTGCAGGCTCCATAGAGCTTAGAGCGCTGAAATCCTTATTACGGTTACAAAGTATAGAACTCAAATTCTTTTTAATGTTTCCGTGTTTAGTTAGAATCACCTGGGATTGAAATATTTCAGAAATTACCACGAATATTATCACGTCGTGGGCGTTCACTACTTCTATCACCAGTCGTGATGAACAGCGGGTAAGGCAGCTATTTGCTGGTCTGGCACAGAAACTTGTCCATTAGATCGCGCAAAGTAACAGGAACATATTGATGTCACTAAGAATCACTTATCGTTGCAAATAATTCGTTACGGTTATTCATTTCCATTACTTTATCTCTCATAACAGTCAAATTTTTAATAAGAATTCATTATTTTAATAATTTCAATAACAATTTGACTATTCAGTTAAAATATCTGTACATTTATAGCTTCCTGCATGTTGGAGCCGCTGTTATATATTATAACTGAGTATTTAATAGAAATTACAACACATTTTAACATATATTAATTTTCTACTGGACTGGTAGGTCAGTGGTTACCTCTAGTAACACTTTAACTGTTTATTTTCAGGTTATGGTCGGGATTATTTTTACTACTATTACCTTGATTACATTTAAATTTGCTAATTTTGTTTTAAATTCGCTTTAGTTCTCACCAGATTTATAATGTTTAGTGTTAGGTCAAGACATATTTGTCTTTGTATTATATATTTGGAAATGTTACTGTAAATTGTTTTAAATTTCGGTATTATTATTTATCTTATCACTAATGTTTTGAATTTTTAGTCTTCATTTAATCAGTATTTTATTTGTTTTATAGAGTTCATATTGTTTGGTTATTTATTATCCGAATGTAATGTCTTATAATGTCGGAATATTTACTCAAGTAGGAGATGTAGCTATTGCGTGAATATTTGAATATAAAATTATATTTATTGTTTAGATTGCATAATAGACCTTTAATTTCATAATCAGCGGTAACAGCAGGATATTACTGACGTAGTACACTCACTGGACTTTTTCTACTCTTGTGCAAGCACTAATTTCTCTAATCAAGGCTTCGCGGGTGATCATCTGTGTTAGGTTCCTGAAGAAGGTAATGGAGTCGACAATGGCCGAAAGCTTGACGTTTATTAATTTGACACGGCTGATCACCCGCAAAGCCTTGATTAGTAATGCCCGCCGTGAAAGCTACAAGTCTTACTTATTTCTCTATCTAGTTTAACATGAACATTATATTATTGTAGTTATACGGGAATGCGGCAGACTTTAAGTGATGGTCAAAAGTATTTATCCGGTTGTCTAGTTGACGTCTTTGAAATTGTAATCTTATTGTAAATTATTTTTTGCTATTTTAATTGAGCTTGTCTCAGAATTCTAAGATCTAGATTGCCCCTTTACTTTTCATACACATACGGCACTTATTTGAAAATACCTTTTAATTTCGGGAACTTCGAAAAGTATAGGTATTGCCACTGAAGGCCCTGTATTGAATTTTTGGACATTAACACAATACTTTCTACATTTAATACCGTAATAAGGACTTTCCAGTTTAGAAAATATAACAATTGTGGAGTATAATCAAGAGTAAATCTGAAACGGTTGTCCTTACAAAATAACGCGTAAAGTGTATCAGACATAAATTGTATGTTGTAACAAGATCTACATTCCATGTGTAGCATGGTTTTGTTTACGTCTTACACCTTACAATTAGGTAAAGTGTTTCAGAATGAAAAGGAATTTTGACATTCCCAGCAGATAAACAAATGTATTTCATTTGTCATGAAGATGTTTTAAAATATATATTAATTAAAATCATTAGATCCAATTTTTGAAATAACCGGGATATTCTAAAATGTTTCCATTTAAGGGGCAGTTTGTTATTGGGAGACTTTCTAGAAAGTCTTGCTTGTCGTCCTTGAAACGAAACTTATATACAACGCTGAAGTAAAGCCGAACGGTACAGCGGTCCAAACTTGCAGTTTAAATATCCCGCGTGTTTCCTGACTGACTACGATCACAGCGACACGCATTTGCACGAAACACAAGGTACGCGTAGAACATTGCAGATGACGCACAAGTTGTATTTGTTACGTGCATAGCAATGTAACTTAGTTATTAAGCGCCTTTTGCAACATTTTAGAACAGTAATGTTCTATTTCTTTGCAAAGTATTTGTGACTGTTATCGATAATATTTGAGAGGTACGTTACACAAAATATTTCATATAGGTGTAAAAGAATCATTGTGCTTCAGAACTCATGTCTACAGAGTGTTGTATAAGTAAAACAAATTCAAACTTTATCTTGCATATTTTCATTCACATAAGTTAATCTTGGCCCTGAAGTTGGCCTTTTATACATTTTGTGAATAACTCTAGTACGCTCTAAGTACACTGAGCCGCTGATATATAAATCAAAAGTATAAATTATTCCTTGTGTCTCCAAACGAAGTGGCTATTTTCCGCATTATATAGCTAAGTTGGGTAGAATAGATTTCCGAGTTAACATTCGCAGCATTAGAACCATTATTCTTTTATTTGGATTTCAATTAATAATTGGAAACATCTGTTCATATGAACTACCGTACATTGACATATATCTTGAGGCTAGTGTATCAGCTTTGTACGATTTATTTTGAATGTTTGTCTTTATCACTTGTTTCGCACTCAACATTATTGATGCTGGAACCTTCCCCCAACAACGTGGTATTCAATAACAAATATTAATTGATCTGTTATTTTCCACAATGACACATTACAAATAAGTGCAGGAAGAAAACCTTCATTTAGAGTTAGTTTAATTGACGACAACGCCTCTACAGGACTTACGCAACAACAGGTGGGGCGATGAAACTTACTTAACAATAAGAAAGCAATATTTCCAAATCTAATTATTTCTCCTGTCATAAATTTACTGTCGACTACCAAATGTTGGTTCCGTTAAGTTCAATTTAGTTACCTTCTTAACCGCTACACTAGGTAGTGGTAAGGTCGGACTCACAGTTAACATGTAACCTGAGATAACAATTCTGTCCAATTCCGAGATTGTCTCTATTAACAGTTCAGTACTATATTGTACTACACATATACCACGTGACTAGGTATACAACATATAGTTTATAATCTAGGATAAAAACTTTGACACCTTTAAGAAACAATCTTATTGTATCATTATTCCTGAATGAGAACCAAGCAGCTGAGAAAGTCTTAAAACTGCTTTTTCATATATACACTGACTGTCTAGGTGACAGACGAATGATATAGCAAAGAACGCTAAAGAAAACTTAGGTTATGCCCCAGTGGATTCGCTACTGTATTGTAGTGAAGGAAAGAAAATTCAAACCTAATATATGAAACAGTTTATCATCTCTTCGTTCAGGTATTTCCTGTATTTGAATATACAAATTAGTATATCGATATTATAGTCGTTTCATGCCACAGCACCCGCCTCGGTAGCGTAGGTGGTAGCATGTCTGCCTCACGTTCAAGAGGTTACGAGTTCGAATCTCCGTCAAGGTGAGTTACCTGGATTAGGTTTTTCCGGGGTTTTCCCTTATCCTACAAGACGAATGTCTGGTAACTCTAAGCTCCATTGACCCTGGACTCATTTGATCATCATTTCATCCAATTCATTCACCGCCCAATATGGCTTAAAGTTGGAGGTCTTAAACTAAAAAAATATATATATTCCCCTCATGGTTTGTCTAAGTTTTGAATATTGTTAATATTCTCTCCGTTCCTGGGTCAATAAGCACAATACCCTACACAGTGGATTGTTCTCTCTGATATCTTACTAATCGTCCCTGAAACTGTTCTAATACATCTGGATTTTACCCTCTCCAAGACAAAATCACCAGCTTTATGGACACTGTGTGTCTTGCAAGCACAAGAATATTTACTTTAAATTGAAGGTTCACGGATACCTTAGTTCTGGAGATGCTCTTTGTTTAAGTAAACATGACAATTTTGGGTTTGTTAGCTTGGAATTGTAGAATGATAAATAGCCAGCGTCTACATTGTCCATGGAACAATCGAAAAATTCATTCACTTTATTTAAATGTTTATCTTTTACGTAAATATAATTAGACGTATAGAATCTGAACACCAATGTGCTCTAAGAAAACTAGCAAATAGACCTATTTTTTCAGTGCAATATTTACGTTTTAAGACAAAGTTTTAGCGATCAGAGCGATGTTTAAATCTGCACAAAACCAAACTTCAAGTTTTATTAATTTAAAAATCGTTTAATTATATTAAATGTTTTTGGTGAACAACATCGTATACTTCCACACATTTCATACTTAGGCACTTCTGAAAACACATTTAGCAACGGAGCACTTGATTCTTCCATTAGAAAAGCATGGTCCATAAGAGCCCATTGTCACTTCATGGTGTGAAAACCGATATAGTGCCATCTTTTGGGCGTGTGTAGAAGCAGAGTTCCCACTAATGGAAACAAAAGCAACTGTTTGCTTTAGAGGTTCCTAAGTACACTCATTTATGCCAAATTAAGTGTTTCTTTAGCAAACTGTTGTACCATAAAGTACTACAGGAGGAAGGATATAAATGAACTGCTTTTACTGAGGTTATCAGTTACAACGTCATCACTGAGCTACGAGATTTAAATAGGTTTGATGATCCACTAGTACATACTAAACTCTCACATTGCCCTTGTATGTACGTACACAACATTAGCAACAGAAGAAAGTCGATGTCCATTTCATTAAGATAAAGAGGTAAGACTTCTTAATAGCATTTTGCACATCATTAGTAAAAGTTATGTGAGTGAAATTCTTAAGTTGTCTTTTTCTCGGATATATTATGTTCTTCAGGCGCGCTCGCGTGCCCGCACATCTCACACCCCTCCACACACAGAAGTAGTTTGTAATTCACAAATATATACGGTTTTTTCCAGTAAATGAATTTTTTATTGTTTAGGTTGCTTCAAAACATATATTTCTGCTTTAAGTTTTTGGATATCTTGCAATTATTCCGTTACATAATTTAAGCAAATACGACAGAAGGTAAATAATCATTCTTCCATCCACGTTATTTGATTCACAACGCTCGTTTTTCTAATTATATTTTCATTCATTAATACGTATATACCCGACGATGCAAGAGAAACTTTTATTCGACATCTTTTATTTCTTGACTTAATGATTTGCGTTTAGTTAATTTGCTAATAGCCACAAAGTCCTGTGTTGAACATCTCATACAAATGTACAGCTTTCTTGCACATATACTTGGATATTTAACCCTAGAGCCACACTATTTGTAGGCAATACAGTTATGGTGATAATTACGTAAATATGTTTCCCTACAGATTAGTTTGTATAAGCCGCCATAGGTCATAACACACGCTATATCTATGACGTATAAACTGTATTATGTCATATTGTCTTACTTCAACAACGACTATGACCCAAGTATACAGCGAGATCGGCACCCGGTAATACAGAGCTAAACATTCCAGTAGAAATACCTCTGGTTCTGAAAGTTTCCATTCCTCTACCTCTAGAACATTCTTGAAATCTCATCAAGATCAGACAGATAATAAGATAATAAAGTTAAGCCAGCTCTTGTATTTCATTCCCACTCGGTGTCTTTGCTACGTCTGTATTTTATTACGTCGTGTGTCATTAACAAATTGAAAAAAAGAGAAATCTGCATATGTAATCCTTTAAAAGCTGGTCGCTCTGTGATCCTTTGACATTCTCTTCTTTTTGCAAGACCAGAGCATAAACGACACACACACACACACACACACACACACACACACACACACACACACACACACACACACACACACACACACACACACAGCAACACACACACACACACACACACACACACACACAACTTGGAAATAAGCGACACATGCGGATAACTAGAAATTTACACGGACCATTTTCTTAAAAAATACCTTTTTATTCACGGGGCGTCAAAACACACTAAAATTACCATGTGGCAGTTGTGGGTAGAGAGCCATACCTCCTCTACCTATTCTAGATACTGACTCTTAAGTAATGCGTTTTTTAAGAAAAACAGTGGTTTGAAAAGTGTTTTGAGAACCACGGTTTTAGAGACGAGATCTAATGACTCGCATTTAAACAGTTACAATAGAAGAATTAACAACTAGTTGTGGAATGGTCGACGATATCCTGGACGGCTGACAGAAAGACGACCCTCTAACAGCAAAGGAGGTGAAAGATTATTTCCTCATGCTACATTAGGCTTATCAACTTTGGTAACACCTCTACCAAGAAGAAAGCCTGTTCCAAGGACCTATTTAACGGTTCTGTTTTAATAGTTATTCAAAGCTCATAGCTAATGACATTCTTAAAAAAATCAAGAAGAACCTTTTACTTATCACGATAACACCTTAAACTTCTTTTATCCAATGAAAATCCCTATTGCTATTTCTGACAATTTCAAAGTTTTCTAAAATTTGTTGTCACATCCTTGGAAGATGTTCATCTTATATACCAGGTTTGTTTTCATTTTCGTGTTACGCTACTCACACACTTCGCTCAAATTCAAATTCACGCACACAGAAGTATACGCAAGCAACTTTGAGTTTTCAGGGAGGGCTCCCAGAAGAGCTTTGAATTCTCAACGCATTTTGTAAGACATTTATCAACTTTTCAACTTTTAACTTATAATAAAACAGATCTTGTAAAGGAGCACACCAAAGTGAGCTACGAAACTACTTCTGCATACGGATATATATCTTTTGGAGCATATAGAAATAAAACACTTTATTGACGATGGGCTTAAGCTGTATTTTGATTATAATATTCAACATATTACAAAAAGAATATTTCACACACGCAAAACTATTTTTAGCTGTAGCGTTTCTCCAAGAAAAGCGTTTCAGTTTAGAAACGCCGTACGCTCTAAACAACCTTCCAGCGCTCACCATAGGTGGCTCTACCAGTAATATCTTACAGTTGTCAAGTTGAATGATATTAGCATTACAATGCTTAGTATGAGAAGTTATCTGCTCCTTTGGTTTTGGTGTATATTTAAGTGTACTTTCCTGTCTGAAAATGAAGGGCACGTAGAACGTATTCAGCACGTAATGTCATAAGAGCAAATAGCTGCATTAGCTCTGCAAGGCGTGTATATATCAATGCTTTTCGCTAGTCTGAGCCATGAGTTTGTTGCAATTACACAAACGATATTCTAATTTTTGTGAATAGAGCCCGTGTATTTCATAATTATCATAACTATCTCTTACTCTAGCCACTCCAGGGTCTGATAACTCAGATATGAATACAGAAGCCGCATTAAGATCCACCAAACACCCGGGGTCTAAAAGTACATTTTGAGCGCTGGATGTACTCTAACAACCGGATGCTAATTATATTCAATGCCGCCAACATAATCATTTTGGCTGCTGTGTTGCATACTGACTAATATATAAAATAACTTCTGCTTAGTTCAAATTATTAGCAATTATATTAGCTTACTACTTACTAAGTAATTTTCGTAATATTATTGGTCAATTTTCGACCTTATTTTGGGTCAATGTACGATATGAATAAGACACTACGTTGGCTCACCTGTAAATATTTGAACGAAATTTTGAAGCTTTAACGGTATGGAAGCCAGGCCAAATATAGTTCTGAATAAAATTTTCATCGACTTGTGAGATTTTAAATTTTGAAAGACCTGCGAGGACATATGGGCAGCAGGAAGAAAGAGAATGGATTTTCACAAAAACCTATCGGTAGGTAAGATTTAGCATGTAGCTAAATACCAAAAAGTAATATAATGATATAACCTAAATTGTGTCTTAATACATATTTGAGTATAGTTATATTCTTTAGATTAATGTAGCACTTTAAAATGGAAAAAGGGTGTTTTACATACAAAAGCATTGGTTTCATTAACCTTGTTACTTTATTGGTGCAATAATGAGGTTTTCTGTTTTTTTGTCTTCCAGGGCTCATCATCTCAGGCTACCAGGAATACGATGGCAGAAATCGAGAGTGCAGGATTATTTGATATTGTGTATGTTTCTTGTTTTGTTGATGTGCAGTGATCTTCAGGAACATTACTAATGTAGCACTAAGCATTCTTTTCCGCGTATACAGCAATTTAATATGGTATATCAAATATTTCTTAAAGTCTGAGTTTCATTTCATATCAGTGGAAAATTTAACAAAAACTTTGAGGAATACTGTGGCCTACATGGAAAAGTGAAAAGTGAAGCTATTTTAGACAGTTGATTTGGTTGTATTACATTATGTGTTCGTACTTGTAACTTTAAATTTAAAATATATGAGTGATATATAAGCCCATGAAAGGTAAGTAATATACAGTTTAAATTACAGAAAAAAAAATAGCTATGAATTTTCAGATATACCAGAACTGTGGCTGTGTATTTGTACAGAATTCAATTCCCTTTGATTTCTGTAGAATTTCTTTGTTTATAATTGGTAACATCTGTGTTTACGTATAATCACGGTGGCTTAAAATAAAATATTAGGGCGAGATGCTTGATATGAATGTTTTAAACTCTTTCTTTAAATTGCATTGATAAGTATTTTGAAGAATTAAGTTCTCTTAACATTACTCATCAGTGTATATCTATATCATTGATAAAGAATGTCAAAGCTTTTAACAGCAATTAAAAGTATGATCTAAGTTCCATAAACCTAATTCGTTCTATATTGTTTAATGCAGTAGTCACTATGTAATATTATTGTACACAATACACAAAATTATGTACCTGAATGACCATCTTAGAAGAGATCTGGTGAGATTAGAATTGATTTGAAAAGCTTTACATGTTTTATGTGTAAATTGTGCATTGCAAAGAATGATTAAAGTGTCATGGTGACATCATCATTATATGCCACTTTTACTTTTATATATAGTATTCCAGTTATTCTTAAAACATGCACAATGTCAGCTAGCTAGGACCTAAACACAGTGTGGCATGATCTCACATTAGCAAAGCTTCACAGTAAATAATAGGGTATTAATTCTCTTTCTTTTTAACGCATACAGATATATATATATATATATATATATATATATATATATATATATATATATATATATATATATATATATATATGTAACTGCACATTACTTTGCTATTTGTGCACTTCTTGTTTCTTTGTGGTGAGCAAATAAGGGAATCAATGACTGTCAAAAAATAATGGCTAGATTTGTGGGCAAATAAATTACATTGCTAAATTATTTCCTATTAACTACCCAAACACACAGCTCCATCACTTTCAATTCTTAAGCGAAACTACAAACAGCATTAATAATTCAGAGTGTAATCTTTCATTGAGTTACTTATGTCACTCACATTCAGTTGTATGTCCTGGACTGAGAGGTTTACACTATGCAGAGGGTTCCATCTGCCATCTTAGTCAGAAAGTACATTGCTTAAAGTCTTACCAAATTAAAGCAAGCCATTTACCTAAACAATTGCTGTGCACATTAAACAAATTATACTTCACAGTCTGAAAACTACATGAATTATTCTCTTATTGGAAGATACACTGTGCATTAAATTTCATTTTTAAATCGGCACATTTTCTTGTTCAGCATTCATTACTGTGCATATGCATGTCATTGAGGCATTTAAAAATTCAACGCTGTAATATTCTTGTGTTGTGAGGACAGTTAAGCTTAGGACAATTTTAGATGAATGATACAGCTCTAAACTAATTAATCTTTTTCATAATTTATTCTGCACTTGTGAATGATAATTCAACCAAATTGATTAGAAGTATATAAAATAGTGTCATTTATGAAATTTATGCAACCAGTTGCTGACATTCACTCATGTATCACTAATTTCAGGTTTTTCTCTGAATATACTTTAGTATACTTGTGCTGAAAATAATGTATGTCCTATAGAGCATTTAAAATTATTATTAAATATAACAATTAACAGAGCTGCTTTGTTGTCATTTAAAGAGATTGTGCCATTTCTTTGTACATTGTTGTTTTTGTCCTCATTTAAAATTCATATATAAATTTCTTTAGACTTTTTTACACGTGTATTCCTCGTAATTTTTCAACACTCTGTGTACAAAGTAATTGCAGTACACATAAAATTATGGTATCCTTTCCTGTTTTCCTGTACCTACAGAATCATCATTTTAGAGTTAAGTTATCTTTATTTTAAGTATTACACCAAGATGCTTGAGGGAAAGGGAATGCAGATTCTTGTATAATCTCAACAGCATCTTGCGTGATCTTACTCCCTCGTTTTTAAAATTGTAACTGTTTTAAAGACAAAATTATCCATTTGCAACAGGAATATTAAAGATGCTTCGTGGAAGTCAATTATTCATATTTAACAGCAAAAGTTCAAGTGGATTCTTGATAATTTTTTCACAAATTCATTGGACAACTTCTTTCGAAGTCAGATCTCGCACACTGATAAATAGTTTACCGCACATTTCCTCAGCGTATATGAAGCGTATTATGCTAATATGCGATACTTGAAATGCGCCGTAAACTATTCATGTGTGTGGCGAGATGTGACTTCGAAAGAAGTTGAATTCTATGATTCGCTGAACACGGGTGGGGAAAGGTAATGGAGGCGAATGCACCATAGCTCGACCGCAAGAGACTCTTACTACATTACCGGCCTTAGTTGACAAGGTCGCCGGGGTCTATAGTTGCAGGAAAGAGCGGCCTATGCGGCTTCAAACTTTACCACGGAGTTGAGAATCTGGTATCAATCTGTGGCCCCCTCCTTTGAGTAAATGGCAGCATGTCTCCGGCACGATTTATAGGTGCCGGGTTACAATTACACTCACGGCTATTTATATCATAGCCCACTCACATCACTTAATACCTCCCCTACTTACTGTACATAGTATAGAAGGTAAAAATATAAGATAAATTTAAAAGAAACAAAAAATGTACCAGGCTTTCAAAATAAAAACCAGCGCTAAATAACAGTGTGGAAACTGAAAATGATACAACAAATTTACATAGTTATATAGTAAATTTACATAGTTATATATGTATTATAGAAATTGACAAAGGCGAAGACCTCACGCGCTCTGACTACTGTTACACTAAATCACTCATGTACTTCGTGCCTTGTCCTGTTGTATTATATATTTTATACTATAACGGAGTATAACTGGTTTAGTTTTAACTATGTTAGAACTTTGTCAAAATTCCCAGTTTGATCATGTATGATAACACTTCTGGAATATTTCGACGCATTTTCAATGAGCATTTTCTATGGGTTATGTTAACTGTTCTTTATTCTCACATATGGGGAGAGTAACCCGATCAAAATCCAGAATCATAGACAAAATCAAGCAAATCACTCTTAAATTTTAATTCTTTTCCAAATATATCATTCGCTCTCCAAAGTTTTCTGTCTCTGTAAACCATGGGATTTGTTTCATTCAGATAACTTTGTGTAACAATTACCGATCACCTTTACAGAGGAATGTAAACATATCCCCAAATTCAGACTTGTTTCAAACCTAAGAAACATTTATTAATAACTCACTTCTGGTTAAATAGATCTTCAGGCACTAAAGAGAGAATTTCTAAATATCCGAATAACAAACAGTTCAATTACACTGCCCAAAATAACATTTTTTCATACCTGCATAAGAATAATAGATGATTCTTAAGGAACAAGAGCGCTGACTTTGTACCTGTCTCCAGAAATCTCCTATCAGGTCAGGGTAAAACATGTGAAGACACTAGGCTCTCACCTACGAGGTTTTAGATCAGATATTATGTTACATCTATTTTTGTTACATAATGATTTATTGTATAGTACATACTTTATATTATGGCGAATTAAGATTAATTAAACATGTTGTTTTTCATGCTGTAACAATATTAGGAACATATATTTAATGAGACGTACTTGTAACTCTGCTTAAAAGTGTTTGATAGCATGTGATTGGCTTTTGTACTACTGTCTGCTTTCCCTCACAAGTAACCGACAATA
The DNA here is from genome assembly GCA_030765055.1 of Mantis religiosa. NCBI lineage: Eukaryota > Metazoa > Arthropoda > Insecta > Mantodea > Mantidae > Mantis > Mantis religiosa. The sequence goes on along the minus strand of CM060950.1, from coordinate 238,669,933 downwards.
ATCACCGATCATTACCGGGTACTTACGACCTTGGTACCTCTTCTCCACGACGGAAGTGCCCTAATAATACCATTTTCCTTGTTCATCAGAAACATCACCCAGATTTTCTGGGGATAAATTCTAAATCAGAATGTAGGAAATAAATTTATACCTTTGTGATGTTTGTACAAATTTCCGATCTAAGTTTTATAGTCATTTTCCTTTGTGGTTTCAACAAAACCACGCAAAGTCCTTCTAAATGATTGCCTAGCTTTTAATTCCACCGTTTATAGTGTTCCTACAAAGACTTCCTGATCGCGTTTCTTAGGATTTAAGCTCCAACAAATATTTCTTTCTCAATTTTCCGTAAGCTTACTGCGGTAACTTGCCTAAAAATATGCAAATCCAATACCATATTTGTTGAGTTCCTTAACACAATTGCTCATCAGCCCAAGTTTTATACCTAAGGGAGAGAGAGGAACCTTATCAGGCTGAACCAATGTTGTTTCTTATACTTCACTGTCCCCGGGACATACTCCTGACACTTGCCTCTTTGTTGTGGCACATAAGGTTCCTGTCTATTACTGCTGTCTACTCTCTCTCTCTCTCTCTCTCTCTCTCTCTCTCTCTCTCTCTCTCTCTCTCTCTCTCTCTCTCTCTCTCTCTCTCTCTCTCACAAAATTTATTTTTAAATCTCCTTTGCAATTAAAGCAGCAATTGATTTATTTTTGGGTCATCACACATTTTCCAACAATGAACCTCCTCATGTTTTAAAACGCGTTAAGTTGTGGTTATACTTTCACAACTTTCTTAAAGACATACAGAATGGAAAAGTTAAACGTATGAAGCTTCATTACCAGTAGGAAGTAAAGCAACTTTTGAACAGAATCTTAATAAATATATAAACAGCCTTCCGTCACCTGGGTTATGATAATTTCCTAGCTCACTTAATGAAACATTGATATGCCTAGAGTAACATATTTTCTTCTATTGAAACATATTTTACGAAGTTATAAAGTGCCTATTTCGCAAGTCTGTGTGCCAGATGCAATGACTTCCGTTGTTGTAGTCTGCTTCCCAGAAGATCAGATCTTCTTCTGAAAAATTTAAATGGCATGCCACATCAGTCAAGTTTACTTGCTCTATGAAGTGACACCCACTTTCAGAATGTTGTGCCTTAAAGTCTCGATGTTTTCATGTACCGACATGGTTAAATTGTACAACATGTTTTATTCTTTACATTGAGCAAGTACCTGCATAAATAATGGTGTATGGCAAGGGTAGACAACCCATGACACGCGTGCTACCGGCTGGTACGTGAACTAATTTTGGATTATTTATATCTATAACATCCAAAAATTGGAAATGATGTGCCATTTTAAGGAGCATGATTGGAATCTTTACGTGAAGATGGACTGAAACCACGTATTGTCTACGCGGAGGTAAAATTGATGTTCAGTAGTGATATTGGTAGCATTGTCTTTAATCAGGACCATCGATAATGGGCTGTTAGCGATGGTGCTGCCCGAGTATCTAGTAAACACTTGTGCCGCTAGGAGCGTTGGAGTAAGGTAGTTACTCTACCGCATAATAGATAGCGTACTGGTAGAAATATGTCGCTGCGGGAAGGAGGGTGCAAAATACTCTAAGGTCCTCTGGTACATGATATCAGCTTATTTGAAGACGAAATAAACTTTCAAGCTACTTTATTTATTTTTCTAAAGAAGACATATTACGGAACTGTTACGCCTAAAAAAATAAATTGTCTACCACGGGTTGGATCAGGACTCCGCCATGATAATTATAAGTTATCTAAAGTAGTTTCAACGGTATGCTGACATACTCATTTAGATTTTTTTGGTTTGGTATTTAGTAATCAACGTAATCAGTTGTGAAATGCACTTACCAATGAGCCTTATTATGAAAACTATTGGTACATGCTACTTGTTCTCACGTGACCTTCTCTGCGGCTTGGGAAACTTGCCTAACAACCTCCTACATGGCAAAATTGCAAATATTGGATAATGCAAACGTTTTTTTTTATTTTGGTGCAGGAAAGTACATTATTCGTGTGGTAGATGCGGCCCTCATCTGAGATGCGAGGGCCCTAACTTATGATCCAAATAAAGTACCAGTGAAAAGTAAGTAATTTGCCCGGATATTGATTTAGTGCACCCGTCTTCCACTACATGCGACAAAATATAGATATTATTGAAGTGCGAGATTGGTTGGTTCACTAAGTATCGGTGATTTAAATATATGCTGCTTCTAAGGGACATCTCTGTTATCATCATGTACTGTCATTTCCAACACGTTGTCAAAACAAACTTGGTGTCCAGTCGTACCTTAGTTTGGATTTTACAGACATTTCAATAATTTTCCAACGTGTTTTTGCTAAAATGTAAGAAGTGCAGCACCGTTAAGTGATTCGCTTTTTACTTTAACGATTAGATGAGAGAACTTCCGAGGAGATAAAAGCGAAATTTAATGTCAGTACCTAAAATACTACACGGCAGCGAACTACGGACCATAACTGAAAAAGGTAAAATAAAACTTCAGGCAAATGAAATGAAATTCCTAAGAAGCTGTGCGTGATATAGAAAAATCGGCATCAAACGAAATTAAAATATACGTGAGGAGCTAAATATATTCCACCTGAATGTCAGAGTACAATAATAAAGAAGTAAATGGGTAACCCATGCACAAAAAATGGAGAAAGAAAAATTACTACGCTATTTTGTGAAGTTTAGACCAGAACGAAAGGGGAGCATAGATTGACCAACAAATCGGTGGTACCAATAAAGTAAATTATGTAGACTGCAACAGGCAGTAATGCTAAAGAATGGAGAAAGAAGACCAAAAGAAGAAGAAGAAGAAGAAGAAGAAGAAGATGATGTTGTTGTTGTTGTTGTTGTTGATGATGATGATGATGATTATTATTATTATTATTATTATTATTATTATTATTATTATTATTATTATTATTATTATTATTATTATTATTATTATTATTATTATTATTATTATTATTATTATTATTATTATTATTATTATTATTATTATTATTATTATTATTATTATTATTATTATTATTATTATTATTATTATTATTATTATTATTATTATTATTATTATTATTATTATTATTATTATTATTATTATTATTATTATTATTATTATTATTATTATTATTATTATTATTATTATTATTATTATTATTATTATTATTATTATTATTATTATTATTATTATTATTATTATTATTATTATTATTATTATTATTATTATTATTATTATTATTATTATTATTATTATTATTATTATTATTATTATTATTATTATTATTATTATTATTATTATTATTATTATTATTATTATTATTATTATTATTATTATTATTATTATTATTATTATTATTATTATTATTATTATTATTATTATTATTATTATTATTATTATTATTATTATTATTATTATTATTATTATTATTATTATTATTATTATTATTATTATTATTATTATTATTATTATTATTATTATTATTATTATTATTATTATTATTATTATTATTATTATTATTATTATTATTATTATTATTATTATTATTATTATTATTATTATTATTATTATTATTATTATTATTATTATTATTATTATTATTATTATTATTATTATTATTATTATTATTATTATTATTATTATTATTATTATTATTATTATTATTACAATAATGAACTGAGCCAGTTTGTTTCTGTTAGACTTTTCAAAAACTTAAATCTTCTATTAACTTTGATTTAAGTTAATTTCCCATTCTTAATGTAGTACATAGGTAGAAGCCTACAGGTATTGCCTATCACACTGTGGACATAGAACTATGAACTTCCAAACCTCAGTTGGTCCAAAAATATTTCGAAAATATTAAACATATATTGCATATCGAGGTAGTTTCTTTCTTTTGTTTTCGTAATTTTACGTCCTCCAACATTGTCATATCGGACGGTAGCCGCGCCATGGTTCCGTTGTTAGACCGCTTGGCTCTCACCAAGGCGGCCCGGGTTCGATCCCAGGCGACCGCAAAGTGAGATTTGTGATGGACAATACGGCGCTGGGGCGGGTTTTCTCCGGGACCTCCAGTTTCACCCGCCATCTCATTCCACCGGTGCTCCATCTTCATTTCATGTATCACCAGTGTCACTGCCTGCTGTACCGTTTGTGGTAAAAGCGGGCGTTAAACACTACACATTTCATTTTCATATCGGACGAAGAATGAAATGGCTGAAATGATGCTCAAATATGTCCACGGTCCATGAAGATTAGAGCTACCGTACATTAATCTTTCAGGATATGGGAAACCCCGAAAAATACCTTATCCAGATAGCGGATCCTAACCGACATTCGAACTAGGGACCTCTAGAATGTAAGGTACACAGCACCACTACTGTAAGGAAGAAAAGTCTAATCCATACAAACGTAGTTAAGTGAAAGCCGCTCACCATTCACGTGTAGATGAAAGAGAATCAGAAGGATGTTGCTTACACATTTCTAAGACAGAAAATGAAAACTAAAAACAAGTTTATCATGCAGGGATAGCATACAAATTATTTCACCTGCAATTGTAAATATTATAGCAGTATACACTACATGTATAGAGTAGACTCTAGTAGCATTAAATCAATGTTGTAGAAGAAGAGAACGCAATAAATACATTTTGGTAAGCATTCTTTGTCATAAACAATAACTGGTTTGTTAGATATTATCTGAGTTCTGGACAATAATCAAGTGACATTAAAGAAAAATATATATAAGCGAGAGGTATAATGTAATTAACTATTCCGTGACAGTAACCGTGGTAAGGTAGAGCCAGAGCCATAGCCTGGGTATGAACCACGGATGACTTAGTCTTAACCATGGCAACATACAAGCATGAAAATTAAATCACCAACACATTCCAAGTACTCGGGATACTTGTTAGAAATTATATAATCAAAGTATTATATGCGCAGATTCTTTGTTGAATTTTTATTTAAATTGCTCAGAAAAGTGAATTTCCATAACACCCAGATACTCTGCGCAATTTGCTACAGGTTATCAACTATCTGAAAAGGAATCTATTTCAGTAAAAATAGAATCACACCTAGGCAAGCAGATAGCACTACATATGTATTCACGTTATAATGCTTCCTTTCCCATACACAATTATTACTTTTTCTAGATTTTATCTAACTGTATGGCATAACTACCCTTCGATTCATTGCGATAGAACACAATTAAGTATAGTTTATATCTAAACAACATAATGCCAATTTGCCACTTATCTTTGGGTATATTTAGAAATATTCTTTCCGACGATACAATTGTACAGGTAGAGCCATCTCTGGGCAGAGGCACGCGTTCCTCCATTCCTGGTCTTCCCTGTCGGGCAATTTAAAATAACAGCAACATAGTCTTATCATAAGGTATCTTTATAACAAAACGTAAATATATTTCACTCGCACTACTTTCTCAATCCACTCTTCCACAAAGGCTTACTTTTCCACCTGCTACAAATGGAAGATAAAGGTTGTTACACATTTCCTTGTTGTTACAAGAAAGATAAGGGACTAACTGTTTAACCAACATTTGAAACTTAACCTACGGAAGGGATTTGCACTAAAAAGCCTTTGGTGATTAATATTGTTGCTATTATTGTTGTATATTATATACAAATTTGAATAAGGAACCTCCTACTTTACTTATACACCGTTTAGGATTTATGAAGTGCAGCATTAGAACACAGAATTCGGGACTTGCGTAATATTGGTACGGGATATTTATTTGAAACGAGAAAACGTCCAAGGTATGTATTATTATCGTACCATTTTGTAAGTTAAGACAGCGTTATCAGGTTTATTGGGCTACATTATCGAGCGCATGCTCTGCGCAATTCGGTACACGTCTCAAACTGTCTGAATATGAATCTAAGATGCCGCCAGAGAAAGAACCGGAAACAAAAGTAGAGCAAGTGCACAAAGCATGTATAATGTACATAATTAGCTCGATAGCATTTCATTACTTTTAATTCTACAGCCTATTCGTTTACATTTAAACGTTTCTGGGAAGCTAAAATTGGAAATAAAGCTGAATTGTAATATACATAAAAACAAGCTATATTGCAACAACGTGGTCCAGGGTTCCTCTCTAGCATTGCCGTTACAAGAATTTGAAAACTGCACTGATTTTCAATTTTTCAGGTGTGATGTTTACGTAATTATTTTATATACATTTAGTAGATCAGAATTTCTTATGGAAACCTGCAAACAGCTAGCGAACTATGCCCTAGGTAGGGTTAGGCTTACTATGTAGAGGAGTTGGCAGAGTGGTCAGTCTTGATTTATGGTACAGACGCGAAAAATGGATTCCGATGCTTGGAAGCCTGACCTATTGGAAGAAGGTGGGTTTGCATTAGTTAGTTGAGCCAGGACTGTTCAGTTTTCTTATTCCTAAACAGCGAGTGTGGCGCACAGTTAGTTAGGCCTCACAGGAACATAAAAACAACTTTTTCCACATGAAACGTAGGTGGCTTGATACAACTCTCCAGTATCAAACTAGGTATGTATCGATCGTTTTCTTGTTGACGTTATTTTCTCTCTTCGTCTCTCGCACATACATTCCTCAACCATTTAACCTCCCTATCTTCTTCTTAAATGCAATTCCAATACCCACACTTGTAGTTTCATCTGGAACGAAATACTTTTACCTTTCATAGATTAGCAATACTTAATACTAAACTGCGTGGTATTTAAAATTAAATGTGCCTTGTTTTTCTAATATAAATAAATAATTTGCTTTGTTGCAGTTGTCAACAACAGATTATATGGACGCACTACTACAATTAATATAGCCACAAAGTTATTAAACGACTTGAAACCAAAATGAATTAACGACCAAAAAAATAAATAAAATAATTATTTTGTTTGATAATGACAGTTCATATACAGAATCATGTTAACGTCACCGGTATGTCGAAGGTTTTACAAAGGAGTTTTTTAAATGTCAGTAATACTTATTTGATACATTTCACGTTTAATTTATCCTCCGGTGGGACAGCCTCCGGACTAAATAAATGAATGAATAAATAAATCAATGACTTAATGAATTAATGAATAAATGAAAGAACAAATAAATAATAAAGAACCCAAACTATTATATTGGACAGCAAGTGAAATGATGCTTAAATTAGTGCAGCCTCCATAATTATTACAATAATTAGCATTACAATTATTGTAATGCTAATAAGCTGCCATCCTTATTAGCATTACAAAATATAGAACTCAAATACTATTTAATGTTCCCGTGTTTAGTTAGGTCACCTGAGATAGATATATTTCGGAATTTACTACGGATATCACGTCGTGGGCGTTCACTACTTCTAAAACAAGTCGTGATGAACAGCGGGTAAGGCAGCTATTTGTTAGTCTAGCGCAGAAGTTTTGTCCAATACATCGCGCAGTGCAACAGGAACATACAGTTGTCACTAAGAATCACTTTTCATGGCAAACAATTCGTTACGGGGATTCATTTCAATTACTTTATCTCACATTATATCCAATTTTTTTAAAAATAATAATTCCGTATTTTAATAATTTCAATAACATTTTGACTATTCAGTTAAAATATCAGTACATTTATTACCTTCTACATTTTGGAGCTGTTGGTATGTATTATTACTGAGTATTTAATAGTAGTTACATCACATTTAAAATATATAACTGTCTATTAGACTAGTATGAGGTCAGTCTTTACCTCAAGTAACACTAACTCTTTATTTGTTGGTTATGATCGGGATTCTTTCTTAATAATATTACATTGATTACATTTAAATTTGTTAATTTTGTTTTAGCTTTGCTTTTGTTCAAAATAGAATTATAATGTTTAATGCTAGGTCAATGCATATTTGTCTTTGTGATATATATTAGGAAAGTTTAATGTAAACTGCTTTGAATTTCGGTATTAATATTTGTCTTATCACTAATATTTTGAATGATTAGTCTTTATTTATTCAGTATTTAATTTGCTTTAGAGAGCTCATATTTTTTGGTTATATATTATCCTAGTGTAAAGTCTTATAATGTCGAAATATTAACCCAAGTAGGAGCTGTAGTTATTGTGCAAATATTTAAATATAAAATTATATTTATTGTTTGGATTGTATAATAAATCATTAATTTAATTATCAGCTGTACTAGCAGGGATAATACTTATGTGGTACACTCACATGACTTTCTCTACTCTTGTACAAACACTAATTTCTCAATCTACTTCAAGATAAACATCTTATTTTAGTTACAAGGGAATACAGTAGCCTTTAGGTGATAGATGTTTTTAACCGTTTATCTGGGGGACGTCTATGAAATTATAATGTCATTGTAAATTCCTTTTTCTGTTTTAACATTATTTTGTCTCAGCGTCCTAAGATCCAAATTGCCCCTTTCCATAATATACACATATTTTAAAATACGCTTTAATTAAGGAGATATCAAACTGTATACGTGTTGTCACTGAAGGCTCTCTATTGAAGTTTTGGACCTTAGCGAAATACTTTCCACACCCAAGTACGACAGAACGACTTTCCCGTTTAAAAAATATAACTATTGTGGAATTGTGGAATATAATCAGGATTAAATTTGAAACGGCTGGCCTTACGAAATAAAATGTTTCAGTCATAAATTGTATGTTACAACAAGATCTATATTCCATGAGATGTAGCATTTTCTTTATCTCTTACACTTTACAGTTATTTAAAGAGATCCAGAGTGAAAAGGAGTTTTAAGAATATTTCCGGCATATAAACATATGTATTTCATTTGTCATGAATATGTTTTAAAAAATATAATATTTTAATTAAAAAGATTGTATCCCATTTTCGATAAAATCGAGATATTTTAAAAAGTCTCCATTGAAGGGGGAGATTTTCTTGAAAGTCTTGCTTGTCGTCCTTTAAGAAGCGAAACCTATATAAAACTTCGGCATTTAACGTTCTTTAGTGTATTGGGTTATATTGTGAGGATTTATTCCACATTTGGGTATTCCATTTCTAAAGGAATCAGGACATTGTATTTTTGGGGACAATTCAATTCTACAAAAAGTACTATTTTAACGCTAAACTAGAGACCAACGAAAAAACCGGTACAAACTTGCCGTTTAAATATCCGGCGTGTTTCCTGACTGACTGCGATCACAGCGACACGCAGTCTCATGCAACACAAGGTACACCTAAAACATTGCAGATGGCGCTCTCGTTATAATTTCAATGTGTGTAGGTGTGTAACTTAGTTATTAAGCATCTTTTGCAACATACTGGAACAGTGATGTTTTGCTTCAACTGCAAAGTAGGTGTAAATGTTAACTATAATAAGTTAGAAGTACATTACACAAAATGTTTCATATAGCCGGAAAAGAAACATCGTGTTTCCGAAATGGAGACTCGAAGGTAGACTACTATCTGCTAGGTGGAGATATACGTTCTTTCATGGGTAAAGAGTTCGTCATCAATCCACCGTTACCAATGAGCGAAGCCTGCAACGACTTGCTTCAGCTGGAGCTTCGCGCAAGGCAAAAGTATTTGAACAAGGCTAATGAAAGCCTTATGAACAGCGCTAAGGTCAACGATACCATTGCCATCTCAGACTTCAGAGTCTATGTGGCTCACCGCTCTAGGATTGAGGTCATCCTGAATCTGCTCACAAAGAACAACCACAGCAGTGCTTCCACATCATGGGAGACAGTTAAGAAGAGGACCTCTAAAACGTCCCAAACTGCTCCTTCCACCACCACCACAAGCACTACCAGCAACAGGTTTGCTCCTCTTGAAACGGGTCTCCCTGATGAACCCACTTCACAGAAGAAGCGTAAGTGCTCCACAGCAGACCCACATCCATCACAACCAGAGCAGATGGAAGAGGATCATCATCCTCCTACAGCTTTACCGGCTACTAACACAACGCAGCAGACAGTTCCCACTGCACGGCTAGTCGTCCCACGCCCACTTTCCTGCGCAATCCCGCAGATGCCGGGAAAGTACTCTCGTCTGGTGTGTCTGCAGAATACACCATAAAGAATCTCCGTGGTACTGTGGATCTATTACCTGCCACGGCTAATGACCATCGCCGACTTAGGCGTCATTTAGAGGAGCAGAATATTGAAGCTGTCACCTCTCTCCTCTCTGAGGACCGTCACCTAAATGTGACAATTAAAGACGTGCCTCGCTTTGTTACGGAAGAAGTGCGAGACCACCTTGTAGCAAAAGGCTACACAGTAGAGAGGGTCGCACAACTGACCACCACAGGTCCCAAACCTCAACCACTTCCGCACTTCCGTGTGGCACTACAGAAGACATCAACAGTGCGTGGTATCTACAAAGAAACGCACATGTTCCACGCCACAGTAAGAGTAGAATCTTACAAGCCACCACTAAGACCACAACAGTGCACAAACTGCCAGAACTTTACGCACAATTCTGCTCGATGTTTACCTCAACCTTTCTGTGCTTTCTGCGGCGAGGTTGGACATAAACGGGCCAACTGTCATGGACTCGGCTTCCAGGGAGCTACTCCTCGATGCTACAACTGCAGGGACTCCCACTCCTGCAGATACGCAAAGTTCCCTGTTTGGCAAGAGGCACGACTTGAACTGCTGGTAACAAAGGACGGGCAAATGTCCAAATATAATGCAAAACCCAGGGTTCGTCACAATATAGAGCTACCCAGGGAAGCTTTTAGTGGAGCACGATATCCACTACTGCCAACGCGTACACCAATACAGTACCCTAGCTTTGCAGCTGCAGTGACTAACACTGTCGGTCCAGCTCCAGTAGCAGACAAGGTGCCGGAAGGAATACAGCAATCGAAGCCACCACAACCTCCTACCTATACAGCTTCAACTGTAACACCCTCACCACCTTCCAGGCCCCCACCTCCTCCCTCAACCAGGACAAGAGAGCCTCCGGCGCCCAGACCGCCCAGGGCAGAAAATCCAGAACCGCTTCGGCCTGTTTCTACTGCCAATAACGGTTCAACGTCTCATTCTACCATTCCAGATGAGGCATTCCTCATCACCATGGACCAGATCCCCAATAATCGACAACCTCTACTTGCCGCCTATCTGGCTGAGGTCCTGAGAACTCGCCCCTCCAAAGTTCATCCCTACACCATATTCGTACATCCCGTCGTCACCTAATGATCAATAATGGCTGTTAGAGGGGGCAATACTACAGATCTTCTATCCCTTAATGTTTGCTACTGGAACGCTAATGGACTTAGGCAGAAGCTGTATGAAACCTCCAAATTTATAGCAGACAAAGGGGTGCAAATTTTATTTGTGCAGGAAACACATTTGTCTAGCAATATCAAATTCCGAATACCTGGCATGACATGATATCGCACTGACAGAGCAGATGGTTATGGTGGCACTGCCATCTATGTGCGCCGCAACATTGCTCATCAGCTATTGGTCACCCCTCAGACGCCCAACTTGGAAGCTACAGGTGTACAGGTGGACATAAATAGAGGGCCTCTTCATCTATATTCCGTCTACATCCCTCCCGGCAAACCCATTGTTGCTGGCGAACTGGATCAGTTATTCACTTCCACTGCTGCCACCCTGGCCATGGGCGCCTATAATGCCAAAAGTAGAGCCTGGAATTCCAACATCCGAAACGCGCGAGGAGTAAATTTGGAGCACTACGTCAACAATAGAAGCCTCGTGGTACTCTCACCCTCACCTCCTACGATTCACCATGGTGATCGTAGCCCGCCGGACTGGCTAGATATAGCCTTAGCTAAAAATGTCCGATACCAGCCACGGCTTTTCACCCTTCCCGAACTACCTTCTGACCACAATCCTGTCCTCTTATTATTTCAATGCCGACCAAACATCAAGGCAAAACGCCTCTTACCAAACCCCCGGCGCACCAACTGGGAGGAGTTCAGCGAGATAATGGCAGCAAATCCACCGGCCTTCAATAGATGTGAGACCACCAATGACGCTGACGCTGTGCTCATGAACATTTCATTCAGCATCGCAAATGCCATAACCAGGGCTACACCACCTACCCGCAACCCCCACAGTCCGAAAGCTCCCTCGCCACCTGCGCAATCTAATCGCAGCAAAAAGAAGGTTCGGCGTCGAGCACAGCACACAGGTTGTCCCCTGGATCGTAGGGAGTACAATAGATTGAGGCGTAATCTCAAACTAGAGCTTCAAGAGCATGCCAATGCAGACTGGGAACGCCGGCTCCCTACCCTGGACACAGAAGACCAGTCTCTCAGGAGAATGTCCAAAGCTCTTTTACACCTCCCGGCTCAGGACAGACCTCTTCGCCATTTCCACATCATAGCACAGTCTGCCAGAAAAAAAGTGGGACTCATGGCCACCTATCTGGAAACCACTTTCTATCCAGCTAACAACTGCCATCAGGACCACATCCAACAAACTAACGAGGCAGTTAGGACGTACCTCTCCCGAGCACATGATCACGAACAGCCCCCACCTACAAACCTGATTGAACTGCAGCAATGCCTCTCTTCTGTCCAACCTTTCAAAGCAGCAGGCTACGACAACATTCCATACAAGGCGCTACAACAACTACAAATCTGCTGGAAGAAAGCCTTAGTAAACCTCTTCAATGATCTGCTATTACTGGCATACTTCCTGACCATCTGGAACCATGCCAATGTGATCAACCTCCCAAAACCAGGAAAGGATTCCTCCACTCCGGAGGGTTATCGACCTATTAGCTTGCTCCCCAGTTTGAGCAAGATCTTCGAGAAAGTCATCCAAACTCGACTTAATGAATCATTGGAGACACTTAATATTCTAAGACCAGAGCAGTTTGGTTTTAGGAGGCAACATTCCACAGTCCACCAAATTCTCCGCCTAGTTGATCACATCATCACTGGCTTCAACAACCCGCACTTCGTCGTAGCCCTGCTTCTTGATTTAACTCACGCCTTCGACTCTGTCTGGCATGCAGGCCTTCTCTATCGCCTTATAGAGTACAACATTCCTTCTTACCTTATTCGCCTTATCAATACCTATCTCCAAAACAGAACCTTCAGTGTCACTATGGAGGAAGTCACCTCTGACACCTTTCCTATTCATGCCGGTATACCCCAAGGCAGTGTTCATAGACCCGTTCTTTTCCTCATAAACATGAACACCCTGCCATCCTACGTCAGCTGCACGCTTTACCAGCTTGCTGATGACACCGCGATCGCCACTGGCTCCATACGCCAGGAACTTGCAGTGCGTAGACTACAAAAATATGCGGACCAATTGACCACCTGGTTCGACACCTGGCGGCTTAGTGTCAATCCCACCAGGTCATTACCCATCACCTTCACCAGGAGAGGGGAAGACAACGTCCCGGAACTACGCATTGCCGGCAGTTCTGTTCACTGGGCAACTCATGTCAAATATCTCGGTGTCATTCTCGACAACAGGCTTACCTGGAAACCGCATATAGAATATGTGCACAACAAGATCTCCCGTAGGATGGCCCTACTCTTTCCCCTCTATCATAAAAATTCCTGCATGTCCATTCCCAATAAACTCTTGCTCTACAAGCAAGTCCTTCGTCCCGCCATTACCTATGCTTGTCAAGTATGGGGAATTGTTGCAAAAACTCACTTCAAAAGACTACAAGTCCTCCAAAGCCGTTTCCTCAGGATATCGATAAATGCTGGCTGGTATATTCCCAACGTGAATATTCACCGTGACACTTCCATGAACACTCTACGTTACTATCTTCCCTCTCTATCACAAAAGTTCTTCGACTCTCTCCCGCAAAGCTTCAATACTCTCATACGAGGTTTCGGAGAGTATGACATACACCCCGGCGAAAGCTAGAAACGTCCCAGACATCTCCTCACAAACTGAAATCACCCCATCTGTAAAACTTACTAAACCATCCCTTTACTCAATATCACACTCTACCTTCTAATAAATAAAAATCCACCAACAGTATCCCACCGTATTTCCACCATCTGCCAATAACAACCACCTTTCTACCAGCAAAGGACCTAGTCCTGGCACGTTAGAAGTCAGTAAAGCACCGCCTACAAGGCGGTTCAAATTTCCAACGACGCGTACACGAGGAAATTTCTTTCATGAACTTATTAACCTTTATTTACCATATTTAGAAAGCTCTGTGAACAGCTCTAGCACATTATAAGTACACTGCGTAGAGTTATATAAACAAAACTTAAAGATTATTCCATGTATTTCGACATGAAATGCATATTCTCTGCATTTCATATCTAAATTCGGTAGAATAGTCTGGAAATTAACATTCGCAGAATTAGAACCCTTATGCGTGGACTTGTATTTAAATTAATAATTGGAAACTTCTGTTCATATATAGTACCATGCGCTCACATAAATTTTGAAGCAAGTATATCAACTTTGTCCGATTTATTTTGTATGTCTCTCTTTATTACTTGTTTCGCACTCAAAATTACTGAAACTGGAAACTTCTCCCAACAAGGTTGTCTTCAATACCAAATATTGATTAATCTGTTATTTTCCACAATGACCCAGTAACACTGATTGCAAGAGGCAAACCTTCAATTCGGGTTAGTATAATTGACAGCAACACCTCTACAGGACTTAGGTAACAACAGGTGGGGAGATGAAACTTACTTCACAATAATAAATCAGTCTTTCCAAAACTATTTACTTCTCCTGTCGTATATTTGCTGTCGAATACCAAATATTGGTTAGGTTCAAGTTAGTTACTTAACTGGTACCGAATGTAATATTGAGGCTAGACTCCCAGTTAACATCTAACCTGAGATAACAGTGCTGTCTAATTCTGGGATTATCGCTATAAACGGTTCAGTATTATATTGTACTAAACGCATACCACGTGACTCAGCTGTACATAGGTATGTAACATACAGTTTATAATCTAAGGTAACAAACTTGACAACTTTTACAAATAATATTATCATATAATTAATCCTTAAAGTCCTGAATGTGAGCCAAGTAGCCGTGAAAGTATTTGAAAAAAGTTTTTTCATAGATACAATGAGTGCCTAAGTGACAGAGGAATGTTGTCCCGAAGGACGGTACAGGAAACGCTTATGTCTCAGTGGATTAGCGACCGGAATGTAGTGAAGGAAAGAACATTCAAACCTAATATATGAAACAGTTTATAATTATTCGTTCAGGCATTTTCTGTAATTCTATCAACCAATTACTATATCATCTAACTATTCCTGACAGCGTTTTTCTAAGTTCTGAATGTTGTTATTATCCTCCCCGTTCCTGAGTCAATAAGTACCTCAGCTTACACAGTGGATTGTTCTCTCTGATATCTCTCTGATTTACGATTTCTGTTTTGAGTATATAGATAAATAAATAAATAAATGATAATAAAGCTCTCAAACCTTCTTATTGGACGATGAATAAAATGATGTTCAAAGGAGTCCAGGCTCCACAGAGCTCAGAGCGCCTCCATTCATATTATTATTTTTTTATTTATACAGATTTATGAGCCCTATTTTACACAGTGGTATATGAGGTTTAGAGTTGATACATAAAAATACACAATTTTAACAAAAATATTTTAAATACTAGAAGGAAGAAAATATGTTATAATCTGATGCATATTAAGTTAAACTATTTCAGACGTTTAAACACTTAGTTTAGAAACATCATGAAAGTGGTATATTAGGGTTAGAGTTGGTACATGAAAAAATACAAAATTTTAACAAAAATATGTTAAATACTAGAAGGAAGGACATATGTTATAATCTGATGCATATTAATTTAAAATATTTCAGACGTTTAAACACTGAGTTTATAAACATCATGAAGTAGTTATACTGTTGTGGCTTCAGTAGCAAAGGTGTGAGCAGAGCAGAAAATTCAATTCGTAGAGAGTCTAGCTTGAATATTAATTCTTGTCTTTCTCTCCAGAAAATGGGACAACAGAAAAGGAGATGAACCACAGTTTGAAATTCTTCACCACACATGCACTTGGGTTAGATGTTAAGTGAAAACGTGATAAGCATTCACCAAATTTACCATGTCCACTTAAAAATTGTGTCATCCATATTACCGTTACAAAATATAGAACTCAAATACTTTTTAATATTTCCGTGTTTATTTAGGCCATCTTCCCAGTTTTTCCGAATGGAAAGCAAAAAATATGGGAGTCTACATATGAATAAGGACTAAAAACGCGTATTATACACAGGGAGGTAAATTTCATATAAGGTAGTATTATTGGCAGCACTGGACCATCCATAATGCAGAGTTGCTGATAGTGCTGCTTGAGTGTCTAGTCAACACTTGTGCTTGTGCCTCTAGGAGCGTAAGATATCCCACCGTAAAATAGATAATGCGACGACGCTGCGGGACGGAGTGAGCAAATATTTTAAAGCTCTGTGGTCCGTTCTATCAACTAATTTAAAGTGGAAATAGACCACTAAGTTATTCTCCGCATTCTCTAAAGAAAATATAATTGTTAATTATTACATATAAAAAAATTTGTGTTCCAGAGGTTGGAGCAAGAGGGCGCCATCATAATTATAAGTTCTTCAAAGTAGTTTAAACGGTATATTGGAATTGCTCATCCGGTATGCGGGGCTTCCGCTTCGTTATACCCCATGATGAGGTCAGGGATGCCCAAAACCCTTACGTTGCGCCCTTTTCAGTCTTTGATTCTGCCAATAAAGCTTTAAGGATGTGAGGTCTGGGTCAAGTCCACAGGAACCAATCTGCTACAACTGCAGCGTGTACAGAATAGATGCCTTAGGGCCATGTGCTCTGTGGGCTGGAGGTTTCCCGCAAAATAACTTAATGAAGCCCCATCTCTCCACTATGTGGAAGATGTCATTAGGGGCCGGGCCACAATGTTCTACGCGAGTTTGCCTCAACAGCCGAGCCCCCTGGTCGAGTCTCAAAGAACTATCGAGCATAAGAAAGACGCTTCAAGCTCTACCGGCGACCCCGCATGGCATGCGGGCACACCCGGTGACATTAAATTGTTATTACAACGTAACAATTATTCTTACCTGAAAAATTACACTAATGATTATTCTAAATTAAACTCTTCCTTAATTGTCTCACACCAGCGGTGCACACAGGCGTTGTAACCAAGTAGGCTACCATGAGGAGTTACGGCTACCTCCTTTCTTCTCATCCAACTAAATTGAATCCACCACTCTGCAAAACACCACATATCGTGTCATTAAGTGGTTAAGTCCGTATAGGACAGGTACATGAATGACACACGTCGTGCTGACCCTCAGTCAGCCGCCAGCTGCTGCTTGCTTGCTTGCTTGGAGTTGCAATCTGATTCTTTGGATTGTTAATTTATGTTTTTTTCATTTCCAATACTTATGATTAAGCTTTAACTAATATTATTTGGTATTGGTTTTATGTGATCATTGTACTCACATGATTTTCTTTGCCGTTGTGGAAGCCATTCTTACTTCCGTCATGCCAACTGAGAGAGATGGTGCCAGACATTGCCTAATTGCCGCTGATCTTATTTGTGTAAATGTGGAATACTGGAGTACAGCTGATTTAATCGATGGGGAGATGCTTAAGGGCTACACGTTTTCTATTTAGCTTTTTATTTAGATCTCTATGCATTGGCCAGTGAAAGAAAATAGACAGAGGAACATCCTCCCATTTGATAAACCTCTTTTAATAATTATAAAGTTTAAACACACCTTCTCACATATGGGGCTTGTACA
The DNA here is from genome assembly GCA_030765055.1 of Mantis religiosa. Classification (NCBI taxonomy): domain Eukaryota; kingdom Metazoa; phylum Arthropoda; class Insecta; order Mantodea; family Mantidae; genus Mantis; species Mantis religiosa. The sequence goes on along the minus strand of CM060950.1, from coordinate 238,652,210 downwards.
CCTATCTAAATGCAGATCCGAAAACCAAAGCGAGAAATGCCCTCTCATATTCCAATTCATTTATGAATATAGTGTTCTATTTGAAACGCTTTTCCTTTCTCTGTAAATATTGTAATTTATTAGATGCATATGACATGTCTAACAATAACTGTTTACTTTTATGGATGAATGTAAACCTGGCCCCAATACATTCTTTTTTAAAACTAGGCTGCATTTATTAATTAATAGCTTGCTTCTGGTTAAATAGTACCAGGAGGGAACTAAATAAACAATTCTTAAATCAATTGTCCGTAGAATACAGAAAATCAAGGTTGACATCTCTCAAATTTAACTGATAGCAGCCCTGAGGCGATTGTCAAATGTCTACATAGAAGGTCATTATAAGTTTGCCTTAAAAGTGTGGAACGAGTGACTAATTAAATAAAATTATGTTTTGAACTGTCTGTCACATAGCTTTTAGTTTAAAGCTATTCAACTATCTGACTACTTAGACAAAACAGAGATTGTAAACTTTACAATTATCGTACGCCATGTACTACAACACAAGGTGGGATTTAAAAGACGTAATTAAAAGAAATTGTATCTCACTTCCTTGCTTTCAGTTACACACATATATAGGTTATCAAGATCACATAAACCATCTCTTACACAAATTCAGCGCAGACCGCTGTCGTAATCGGGCACTGGGGAATGGAGGTTCTGTAGATACACTTATATTGGTATACTAATTATATTGTAACTCTATTTAGGAATATGAAATATTAATATGGAGCAGCTAAGTATAAAGTAAATAAATATTTCTTGTGCAACAGCAGGTTAAACGCATGATTTCCAAAACACAGAGCAAGCACTTTAGGAAATATCTTTCAGAAGTCTGAAGACATTAAACCACCCTTGTATGTATATATTCTTAGTCTGAAAGTCCTTTGTACGCATATGGTCAGCAGCTTAACTATTTAATGGAAAATAATACTCCCATTAGTACTTATGATAAAGTGAAGCACAAAATTAATATAATTTTGAATCGAACTATTACTCAGTGCCTCATATACTGATAGTGTTTTTGTAGGACGCGTTTCTTTAGGACGTTCAACAGAATTTTTACACAATTTATACAATTACATCATTTAGAACAAAACTTGAATGAAGTGATGAACTAAGAGATAAAATAAACACCAGCACGGAGTTCACCATCGTATATACCCATTATCAACAACTTGTACACTAACGGTGTGACTTCCAATTCAAATATGCCGCGAATAAGTTCGTCATCTTCACGGAAGTGCGGTTGTAGCCAAACTAGAGGTACCTAATGCCATCTGCTGGGTACACGTAAAAGCATAGTTCCAATCCCATTAGGGTTAGCATTAATGGATGCTGCTGCTTCTGACGACCGTAAGATCACACCGTTAGCTCAACATAACAGTTCTTTGTAACAAATATATAAAAGAACTCTTTTTACTGTAACTTTTGTAGCTTACCAGTTTATTTGTTCTCTCTCTCTATCTCACACACACACACACACACACACACACACACACACACACACACACACACACACACACACACACACACACACACACACACACTGCAATGGAGGGACAGGTAAAGAGAGAGACAGAGAGAGACAGAACCACTTCCTATCTCACATACATATGTGGATCTTGCCGCATAATCTTTTTTTTCAGTTGCCTGTAAATATATATTTGTGGTGTAATATTTTGAACGTACTGCAATAGTTCCTTTATTTCAGATTAGGAAACAAGTGGAATCGAGTAAATTATCATTACTTCATCCACATTACCTTATTCACAACTCATGTATGTCCAAAAACTAATTCAATTTATAAATAGGTATATTACACGAGGATGCAACTTTAAATTCCATCCATCCCTCCATCCCTCCTTCCCTCCCTCCCTCTCTCCAACCATCCCTCCTTCCTTCCTTCCCTCCTTCCTTCCTTCCCTTCATGCATTCCTGCTTCCTTCCTTCCTTCCCTCCTTCCATCCCTCCTTCCTTCCTTCCTTCGTTCCCTCCTTCCTTCCTTCCCCCCATCCCTCCCTCTATCCCTCCCTCCATCACTCCCTCCCTCCTTCTCTCCATCCATTCCTCCCTCCTTCCCTCCATCCATCACTCCCTCCATCCCTCCATCCATGCATTCCTCCATCCCTCCTTCCGTCCTTCCTTCCTTCCTTCCTTCCAAAACAGCCAGCAACTGAGTATGTGAAGAACCTGGTAGACCGTCTACACGACATGCATGAGATAGATGGGTCGTTAGAACATCCAGAAGGCGAGCAACCACATGAATACCCGATACGACAGGCAAGCCAATAGCCAAGGATTCCAACAAGGTGGCCTGGTCTGGTTGTTACGCCTTAACCGGACCAAGCGGCGCTGTCCGAAACTTCAACAGTATGGTAAAGACCGTACTGTGTGGTGAAGAAGATTAACGACGTGGTCTATCGCATCCAGATTGTGCCCCGAGGAAAGATGTTGGTGGTAACCTTGGAACCTCAGGCCCGCTACGATGATGCTGTTCGGGACGACCAGACTTGAGGAGGGAGCAGTGTCGCGAAGCCGTTAACTACGATAGCGCGGCTAGTGTACGCAAATAGCCGGCAAATACATATAGCTGAGATAAAGGTCTTGCCGGCATAGGTTAAGCTACGCTTCTGGAGTTTGATAGAATATTCGGTTTCTTTATTGTACTGGATCAGTCCCGAATTTATCAATGAGGTATACAAGAAGGCTCCGACTCGCCAAGGGTCAGTCCTAAGCAGAAAATATTGTTTTTGTTGTTGAAATTTTCGTCCTCCATCGTTAAGTCATATCGGACAATGAATGGAATGAATGAAACGATGCTCAAATAAGTCCGGGGTCCATAGAGCTTAGAGCTACCTAACATTCGTCTTACAAGATAAGGGAGAACCCGAGAAAGAACCTTATCCAAGTAACTCACCGTGACCGAGATTCTAACTCGGGAACACTTGAACGCTACCACCACGCTACCAAGGCGGGCGAAATCAGTCTTCGACAGATCTTGTGTAACAAGAGTGTTGTAAACAGAGATAATCATAACGTTTGTTTGGATCACTGAACTTGGTACACTGTGTGTATGTGACGTAATTCCCTTACGTACGGATTAAACAGAGTGTACCTCTACGCAAATTCTGCAAATTGGACTATTAATTCTACCAACCCAAGAATTCACAATACCATAAGCAGCAATAAAATCTAATCCATAATTATTGAACATAATTACAATTTGTCATAAAATTTTATACATAAGTACAAAGATTGTTTATACGCTAACCGATATTACAGGTAGTGCCATCTATGCGCAGAAATACAAGGCCGTTATAAATTATGTACCCTAGCGGACAATCAATAGAATTAAGAGATCGTCTCGTATCTAAAAGCATATGCTTACAAAATTAAGTGCACATATTCTAATTACTTTCCAAAGCCAGTCTTCCAAACAGACTTATCCGTTTTTTGAGGTAGCTTAGTTACACATTTCGTTGAATATACAAAATAAATACAAGAGACCTAAGTGATAGTCTAACCGAAAATATTCATATTCAATAGCTGTTAAGCTATCATAGGTATCGGTAAATTCAAACTAATAACAAGTTGTTTATATCTAATTAAAAAAACAGTAAACAGGCTCAAGCTGCACTTTATAACGTTTAGCAACATTTTGCACTCTATACTTGTGTTCCCTGTCTGGATGCTGCAGTACCAATCTGACAATTACAACTTTCGACTCTGAGTTTATCTGTGCATGGACTCACAGACGTGCAACTGCCATCTTCACTAAATGGATCTTATGACATCAAAGTGACTTAAAAGATACATTACCAATTAAAGCTTGGTATATAATTTCTGGGTAGAATGAAATACCTTATGTACTCGCTATGTATATGATAGAATAAACAAAAAGTGTAAGAATTTCAAATTCAAACCAATAATAAGTAATACCGCCAGAGAAACAGGTGAGTGCTTTAGTACGATGTAGACATTTTATGTGATGTAAAAATATATGTATATGTTACTGTTTAATGCATATCAACGATACATACACCATAACGAGAGAAAAATGACATATCACTTATCAATAAATTCCAGTAGCTGGTGATAGCATAGAAGACATTTTTGCTTAAATTGACTCCGCTGTGAGTGACAGTTTGATTTTAAGTTATTTATAAAAAGTTTAAAACCTACTTCGCTCCGCGATATGGAGATGGCACCACCTGTAATATAATATTGTGGGGAATTATGTTAATGATTATTTACATTCTCATAGGAATTTCTAGCTTTATTCATTAGATACACTTTATATTTTGATTTGTCTTTAGTTACGCAGCAATAAGCAGTAGTTACGGAATATGCGAGAGAATATCGAAAGAACAGACAATAATATGTGAGAAAAGAAGTTTGCTAAAGTATATATATCTCAATGATTTTCACTGCAGTTTCTCATGGGTTTTTGGAAACCACACAATAATAATGCGATGAATTTTGTTGGAACTTGTAACATATTAAAATGAACACACATTCTGAAATATCACACGAGGTAGCTTGTTTGATCCTCTAACTTTGATCAGGATTTGAAATGTCCTTCAGTCCTCTTCGAGATATCGAAGAGTCAACACCGTCTAGAGAACACAGTAGAAAGGCCAAAGCAGCCCTTTTCTAAGCTTGTCGCTTAGCTACCAGCGATCTTCGAGGAAGCATCACTGCAGCCATCTAGCTGCAGCTTCGGGACAGCATCGAGTCTGCGAGCACGTAGAAGCAGCATCAGAGCCAGCTAGAGCTACAGCTAACAGAGCGACTGGGCAAAGTATCAAGGCTGCAGCCAACAGCCCAAGTGACTGGATTTTATGCGCCCTTATGGGGAAGGGGGCTCTGATACTCGGGCTTATTGCACCTTGTTCTTTCTCTGTTTTCTATTTTTCCCTCTATCTATTACATTAAGGTTCCCCGAGGCATTCCGTTTTCTTGCACGCAGCTTATCTGCTTCTAATTGATTGACAGCTGTGCTCTGATTGGTCATTATATTGGATCCTCCTATTTGTCAATACATGGAACCCAACATCATCAATATCCATGCTCGGCATTCTTCAATAACCACCCCTGAGTTTTATAGCATGGATTCCTCTGCTAATACCCAATCAAATAGAGAGGCTGATCCTTCCCCTTCCGGAAATAATGATCCGTCTCTACACGCTTTTGCTGGAACAACAACCACAGCTGAAGTAACAGAAATGTCAGCTAAGAAATACTATACACAAGTTGGTGATTGCCGCACCTTTATGGGTAAAAACCTAATATTAAGCCCAAAAATCCCAATCTCAACAGCAGTTGCCAGCCAATTGCAACTAGAGCTTAGGGCTCGACTGGCTTACTTAAACAAGGCAAATGAGGTGTTTCGTAATTTGCTCTCAGCTGCCGACCCAAATGCGGTTGCTGCAGAATTTCGCATTTATTCGGCGCACCGTTCGAGGGTTGAAACCCTCACTGGATATTTATTGCAACTTTAACGGCAATTAAAGAGCAACTCAAACTGGCAAACCCCAAATCTCAAGAGGACAGCCAAACCCCTGAAATCAGGCACTCAGGCACTATCGCCAGAGACTACAAATAGATTTGATGCCGTCTCAGATACAGCGCCAATCCGGACTATCCGGCTCTTGCTCATGCTAGTCAAAAGAAACGCGAGTTCTCCGTGTCTTCCCCACCAACTGAGCAAATGGATGTAGATATCTAAAATGTCTGCCCAACTCTCTGCTCAAGCCGAGCAAGAACAACTCATCTCTGCCAAACTGCTTCAACCATCACAGAGAACTACACCCATATTCCTACGAGAACCAGGGCAGGCTCATGACCTTACAAATGTGCTTCATACAAAACACCCGGATATTCAATATATTCTTCAAAATATGGAAGGTACCATTGCCATTTACCGCCCACGCCCTCCGATCACCGCTTCATTAGGAAACGGCTAACACTAGAAGTACGGTAATTAACCACCCCTCTGCCTGAAGAAAATATACTATACGTGGCCCTTAAGGACCTCCCTATGTATGCCATAGAAGCTGATGTCCAAACTCATTTGCAAGAACTTAACTACCCAGTGGGGAGAGTTGGTCAGTTACGTTAAAACCGCTCTCCTACGCAGCAGAAACTTCCAGAATTTAGGGTAGCTGTGCACAATGGGCTCCCGTCATCGGACATATGCAGAGAAACAGGGATATTTTATGCCATAATTAGGGTAGAAGCTTAGCAACCTTCTGCTCGCACTCTAAAATGTACAAATTGCCAGAAGTTTCAACATAGTGCTACGGGATGCAGTCTTAAGCCAGTGTGCACATACTGAAGGGAGCCTGGCCATAAACGTTCAGACCTCAAAGTTATTGGAATTGCGGGTAAAGACATATCTGCTACAACTGCTGATATGACAAGTGCACCCCCTGGAAAGAAGCAGGGATAGAAGTTGTCTTTAATAAAATGGACAACGCACCTAGTTCGATGCCCCTCCCAAAGTCTCGTATCCCTTGGGGATTCAAAAGGCGGCATTTAAGGGCACTCGCTACACAGGACTGCCTCCAGCTAAGCGGCTGCAGCATGTATCTTACGCAGCAGCACTCTCATCTTCTCAACGAATGCCGCAGGGTGAATCTTTACCGCTGTCTGCCAACACAGATTCTAATCCTTCGATCGTCCCCAAAACATTAGGGGTACCACTTCCACCACAACCACCACATTCCAAACAGCCTTAACTTAAACATCCAAGCTTTGACAAACCAACAATCACAACAGCATTCCTCCTGCCGTAGCACCAAAACCTCGCCTCCCTGCATCAAAACAAGTAATGCACCAGAGAATGTCGACGTGTGCTCCAACCTCCACTGCCTCTTCACCGACTCAACACAAATTCTCATCTCTTACAGATGAACAGTTTTTGAATGTAATGTCCCGCATTCCGCTACATATTCAGGCTGATTATGTTGCATCTCTGGCTGAAGCCTTGGCTATGCGGCCCTCATCTATTCCACCACAAAGAATTTTAGTCCACACTGTCTTCGTATTCCTGGGTAATCATGGCACACAGGAATATTAGCATTCGTCACCTTCTATACCTGTGAATTTGTTCTTGGAATGCCAACGGTCTCAGATACAATTTGCGCGAAGCAGCCAACTTCATTGTTGTAAAAAATGTGGGCATATTTCTGGTCCAAGAAACCCACTTCTCTAAAAATCTCAAGGCCACCATTCCCGGCATGCAATGCCATCGTGCTGGCAGAGCTGATGGCTATGGAAACACAGCAGTGTACATACGACGTGGTATCCTACTATATCGATAACTTTTGTCAGCTACTGAAGGATTGGAAGGGACAGAAGTCCAAGTTCAAACAGACAAGGGCCCCCTCAAAGTCTACTCAGTGTATTTCTCTCCTGGTAGAGCCATCTCCTAGCGGGACTTGTATTTAACTTTTACGGGCGCCTCAGCATTTGCATTGGGAGACTTTAATGCTAAGAGTACTCTATGGAATTCTACCATAAAAAATCAACGTGGTCGCCTCCTGGAACGCTATTTAGAGGGAAAAAGCCTGACTGTACTTTCTTGCTCCTACTAACGCTCATGTAGTCCGCTGTCCACCAGATTGGATAGACATAGCTCTTTTACAAAATGTCCGCTTTCATCCGAAAATATTTTCTCTCCCCGAACTCTCTTCTGATAATTATCCTCTACTAATTTTCTTTCAGGCTAAAGTGAAGCCTAAACCCCTAAATCCATCAATTCACCCAAAGGGTACAAATTGGAGTAAATTCAACAAAATCATGACTAGCAAGCCAGCGCAAGCAGAACCATGTGCAGATTCATAATTGTCTGATGAACTTGCAAACACCATCACCGCCACCATCTTAGCTTCCAGGAAAGAAGCAAACCAGTTCGTCGAGACCCATTCAATCCCCGGAAACCCCTTCCCCAACCAATACGACACCTGATATCCGCCAAAAACAGAGCAAGCCGTAGATACCAGAATACATGCCACCACAGGATAAACAGGAGTGGGATAGACTCCAAGCACTGGTGAAGATGGAATTCCCTGACTTCAGTAATGACGAATGCGAACGTCGTCTCAGCAACCTTGATCCTGCAGATGTCTCTCTCTGGAGGATGTCTAAGTCATTGCTACGCATCCCCTCTTCTGATGCGCCACTGACTGATGGGAGAAATATGTGTGAAATGTGTAGTGTTTAATGCCCGCGTTTACTACATACAGCACCGCAGGCGATGACACTGATGGTATATGAGATGAAGATGGAGCACCGGTGGAATGAGATGGCGAGGGATACCGGAAGTTCCGGAGAAAACCCGCCCCGCACAATGTTGTCCATCACAAATCTCACTTTTCGGTCGCCCGGGATCGAACCCGGGCCACCTTGGTGAGAGCCAAGTGGTCTAACCACTGAGCCACAATGCAGCCCTAATGGGAGAAGTATAGCCCAATCATCCAGAGAAAAGATGGAACTACTTGCCGAACACCTGGCCTCCACCTTTGATCCAGCGGAATCCCCAGATGCTGAGCAGGTAGCAGAAATAGAAGAAGTTGTGAACCGCTACATACGGCCTCCTTACGATACCGACGACGTACTCCTTACAACCCCACAGAAGGTTGGACAAATTGTTGCTTCAGTTCGTGTTTTTAAATCTGCTGTATGTGATAAAATACCCTATACCACCATCAGAGACATTACGAAAAAATAAATTGAATTACTCGTCCATCTCTTCAAGAGTTTGCCTCCGCTCTCACTTATCCTGCTACTTGGAAGCATGCCGCCATACTTATCCTCCCAAAACCAGGCAACGATTCCAAGACATATCACAAACCACTTCCTATCGGTCTTCTTCCTGCACTTAGTAAACTATTTGAGGAGGTACCTCAACGTCGCTTACAGCACATCATGGATGACTTAAATATCCTCTGACCTGAACAATTTGGTTTTCGGAGGCAACATTCCACCTCACATCAACTTCTACGTTTCGTCGATGATGCAATCCGTGGCTTCAACAACAGACATTACGTTGTAACGCTATTTCTCGACATCTCTAAGGTATTCGATTCTGTGTGGCACGAAGGTCTTCCTTTTCGCTTCATTCAATATGCCTTTCCCCCTTACCTGATCAATTTAATCAAAAACTACCTAGCAAATCGCAACTTTGCCGTTGCTAGAGATGATATTGTCTTCCAGCCACATTCTATTCATACAGGGGTTCCACAGGGCAGTGTCCTTGGCACATTTCTCTTCCTTACCTACATAAATACCATACCTACCATAAGTGGCTGCAACTTATATTTATTTGCGGATGACACAGCCATTTCCACGGCATCCACTAGACACCTGATACCAGTACATCGCGCTCAACGATATGCTAATATGCTGTCTGCGTGTTTCCTCTATTTGAGGCTACAGATTAACGCTAACAAATTGCAAGCTGTTACTTTCAGTCGTCACCAGCTGTAAGATGTTCGTGAGCTGCGTGTGGCAGGAGCCGCAGTACACTGGAAATCTGAAGCCCAATAACTAGGGGTACAACTAGATATGCGACTTACTTGGAAAGCCCATATTACATAGGTGGCCAATAAAGTCTACAGACGAATGTCCATGTTCTCTCCCCTTTGCAACAGGAAGTGTCCCCTAGCACTAAGAAACAAGTTATTCATTTATAAGCAGGTACTAAGACCCGCCTTGACATATGTTTGCCAAATATTGGGAGTTGCAGCTAAAACCCACCTTAACAAACTCCATGTGCTACAGAACAGATATCTACGCACAGCAACAGGTGCTGTTTGGTACATACCAAACGCAAATATTCACTCTGATTTATCATTTACTAAATTGACTGACTACATTCTTGACCTTTCACGTAAGTTGTACACCAGCCTTCCAGACAGTTTTAACCATCTAATCCAAGGCCTCTGGCAATATGATATTGACCCCGGAAACACCTATCATCATCCCAGAGCAGTTTTAGGCACATAATATCATCTCATCATTGCAGCTGCAAGTTCCAAATTATTCTTTCACATCTTCCATACCTAACTTTACATTAACCCTGCTAGAAATAAAACCCACTGCCTAAACACCATCTGTTTATCAACTACTTCTGTGCCAGTTAGGGACAATGTCCCGGGATGGCTAAATGCAGAAGGACCCTACTCTTCGGAGTAGGGTATACTTTGAACGACACCGCTGATGCTGCTGCTATGTAAAGGTAATATGTGTTGGAACTTAAATCTGATAAAACAATAGACATGTATATTTATAATCATGAAAGAACCTAAAGCTTCTGATATTTCATTTAAATATTGCTAGCGCTATTATTCACAAAATCATGATGACGTGTGTTCGGTAAATTTGCATAACAAAAAGTGTAGCTTGAATATTGTTGGGAGATTCCCAGAAGTGCTTTCCGTTCAGAATAACTGAATGTATGACTGCGGATTGACACGCAAATATCCTTCTACCGCACGTTTGGAAGGAAAAACAAGGAAACACATTTACAAAAAGCTAAATTGTTTAGGTTCGAAAAACTAGTTATATGTTCCGAATCGTCTGTAGTTGTCAGGTCAAGCAGTGCTTCTTCTTAAAATATATTGACTTATATGACTTTATCTACACATTTTGTAAATAAATATGTGAAAATGTCTTCTTCTATTAGAGTAAAGTGCAACCAGAAAGATAATAGCCGCCCAGTGGATAAGTGGTTGGGCTGACCGGCACACACCAAGAGGGACTGGGTTCAATCCCAGGAAGCCGCAAAGTGAGATAAGTGGTGGACAATACGGAGCTACGGGAGGTTTTCCACGGGTTCTCCGGTTTTACTTGCAAACATTTCAACAGTTACTCCATTATCCCTCTTCCTGTCATTTCATCTGACCCTCCTTCTGTCAATCACTCCTCTCGCCCTCATACCAGGCACCCATGCTGGATTCTCTCTTTCACTGATTCAGGGATTCCGTTCCTCAACCCGTTTAAGGGTTAAGAAGAACAACAATGTCCGGTAGGAGTATAAGAGGACAGTTAAAGAAGAAGATGAAGAACAAGAAGAAGAGACAGATAATTGTAGATATACATTTTATGTATGTACTAAAAGGTACTAGAATAACTCCAGAATGAAGAAGGCTTTAGGTAGTTCTCAAATATTTAACGTGCTGGTGCAATATAAGGCTTAGAAATGTCGTTATCTGTCCTACAGCAAGAGACAAAAAACGAATACTCATTTCCATTTAAAAATGTTACATACATTTGCCAATAACTGTCAGCTCTGATGATTGTTAAGGTGACTTATTATTTTGTATCGAGAAAGGAGAACCGTAGTGCGTGATTTTTAATATATCCTGTATCTCTGTTGCACCTACAACAAAATCGGCAATGAGACTACTTCTGTGAAAGAGTATGCTAAGTTTTGAATTGTTGGGAAGATAAGTCGCTGTAAATGAGTGAGCTGAGAATGCAGTGTGTTTGTAAATACGTTAAGTTACTTACATAGCATACAATATTTTAGTTTACAGATACCAGCCAGGAAAAACACGTTGGCTCAGAAAAAAACGGAAGTTGCAGTTGCTGTCCACAGATGGCACTACCTGTAATATGGTATACTAGGAAAGAAGAATTGTAATTTACGAAGATGTATAAAATCTGTAACTACGTTCGTTAGGTTTAGCAATTCGACTCTCAGCAGCCGAGCAGTGAGGACGTCTCCTCAACAGCTTCAGTGACAGCGGATTGCCATCATCGGGAGCGACCTCCGGGCAGCTTTCGGCAGTCGCGCTACTCCGAGGGATAAGAAGACGCACCTCACAGAAAACGTTGCAACTTGTCCTCGAGACGTCGAGGAGTGAGCATCGTCTCTCCATGGAGACCATTTTGTGACTACGAAGCGTCAGAGCAAGCGGATTGCCACCATCGGGAGGGACCTTAGGGAAGCTCCCGGCAATTGCGCTACTCTACGGACGTCGCAGAAAACGCTGCAACTACAGGCCTTCTTCTGAGGGACAACCACTCAGCTGCTTTCTTCACCATCTTCAAGAAGGAAAACTAACACAGGTAGCGGGGCGACTCAAGACCTGAGCCATCCAGTCCTTAGTGACTGGGTAAGGCGCATTCTGTGAAAACAGGTGTCCGGTCCTCAGAGTTGCAAGCTGTTCAGCACCCGCTGCCTAGAGGTGAGGACACCCGTAGGGTGTTTGATTGCACTGCACCTTCGGGTGCAGGGCTGTTAGTGGACCTGCTTATTACTGCTTTCACTAGTTTTCTTTCTTTTTATCACTATCAGTTCCAGTAATTTTCCGTAATGGCAGGAGCCAATGATATTTCTTCCACCTCGACCCGTACAGGTTCTGATGAACCGGCTGCTACGGCCAACCCAGGTACCTCCACTGGAGGATTAAGGGAGAGGAAACCTTGCCAACAACGTCACGGCGGAAAGGGCAAGGTAGTACTTCTAAAACAATCTTCTGACCAGCGCATCTCGCGGGAAGCTGTTTCTCGTGTAGGCAAAATTGCGCAGTCCGACTCCGACGACGAGCGCACTAGTGTGCGCAGCTTTCAATCTAGTAGTGGGAGGACATCCGTGCTCTCCTGCAACTCTACTTACTCCTCGGCATCTGAGGGAGGCCCGGAGCCCAGCTCATCAGACCTATCGTCGGATGGCGAGGGTGAGGAGTTTCGTGAGGTAAGGTCACGGAGAACCAAACGAGCAGCAAGACTGGCTGCAGAGGGCGTGCCCTCTGGCCAGTCTTCTCGACCCACCTCCGGTCAGAACCAGGCTTGAAGGCAAAGGCAGCACATACCGCCTATCATCGTGGACAACTTCTTGGATGCGGTAGGCTTCCTTAAGGAGGTCATGCCGACCCTCGAGAACGAGTGCTCGGTGAACAGGAACAAGAGCCGATTTGTCTTCCACGCAAAGAATGAGGGGGACCATACCAAAATGCTATTGCAACTCAAGCAGAGGAAAATTCCTCAATTTACCTTTGGCCTGAATAAGGCCCGTGATGTAAGCCGAGTCATCCGAAGGTTACCCGCGGGCACTTCCGTGGATGACATAAGGGCAGACCTCACCCGCCAGGGCATCATCCCAAGAATAGCGAAGCAGCTCACTCGACCTGCTCCAGATCGCCAGGGAACTAAAGCTCCCCTTCCCCTGTTCCTAGTAGTGGTGGAGCGGGTAAACGACCCCGAGGTTAAGTTGGATGATGTTCGCACCATCTGCTACCTCTGGGTCACTCTGGAACCAGCCAAAGGTTTTGGCGGGCTCCCACAGTGCTACAGATGTCTTGGATTTAATCATTCCAGCCTCTCCAGAGAGGACTGCCCCCGTGCCATCACGGAAGTTCCGACCTGCGCCAACTGCAAAGGAGGGCACATAGCGTGCTATGGGGTTTGCCCTACCAGGAAGGCGGTTATTGCCTCTAGGGACCAGCTCCAAGGCCAATAACCCAGAACACCCGTTCTGAGCCAGTAGCGGAGAGGGCAACCTCATCCATAGCACTACGGCAACAATTGCCTAGCTCCAATAGTGCCCCATCCTTTGCTGAGGTGGTGCGCAAACCAGCCGGTGGCTCGACGGCTTTGCGGGGCAAGACACAACCCCCCAAGTATACACACGCCCGCACAGCCAAACACCCAAAACAACACAAAGCTCCAGCCCCACCTAGAGCCACTCCCAGAAGGGAGGAGGGTCCTGAGGAAGCCAAAAGGGCGGACTCGGATTCCGAGGCTGGGAGCGGGTCTGTTGAACACAAGCCTGCTCGACAGATTAGGGAGGAGAAAGCCAAAGGTAGGCCAGCCCCAAGACACTCCTCACCTTCGAAGTCCAAGGACACAACCCCGTCCTAAACTTCACACACTACTCCCTCCTCCTCACCACGGTCGGAGTTGCTGACGTGGCTGTATCAGCTGTTACAGTCCCACGGTGAGCCACTCTGTGAACTGCTGGTGCGGTATACCTCCACTACAAACCCCGCAACCCGCATGGTGACAACCATGTAGGGGCTTTCCCTTCTGATTTCCTTTACCGACCCGGCCCAGAATGGCAGCACGAACTAGGTCTAGTACCTCGTTCAGGTTCGCGTTCTGGAACGCGGCTGGAGTGGCGGTTCAACGGGACGAGCTCCTACATTTTGCAAGATCCAATGTTTTGGACCTCATCTTGGCACGGAAACCCATCTCCGCCCCCAGATTCCCTTCCATTTCTCGGGGTATCACTGTCTCCGAACGGATCGTGCTGGTTGCCGAGGAGGTGGCACAGCGTTCCTGGTGAGGAGAAGTGTGGTCCATCGAGCTGTCCAGCTTCCACAACTCCAGACACTAGAAGCCTCGGCAGCCTGCGTGAACCTTGGCGGTTCTGAAGTCCTGGTAGTATCAGCCTACCATCCTCCCGGCTCACAGTTCCTAGCCAATGACTACCTTTCCATTCTTTCCTTACATCCTAATGTCATTATGGCCGTTGACTTCAATGCCAAATGTCAGCGTTGGCATCATGGTTCCCGAGTGGATAGGAGAGGCAGTGACATTATCCGCATGGTAGATGCGGACCCTCACCTTCGAGTAGAGGGCCCATGGCAACCCACTCATTACGCGGTCGCGGTCGCCCATCTCATATCGACTTCGCTATCATCAAACGCTTTCCATTTCATTTCTCACTCACTTCGCTCAACGCATTACATTCAGATCACAACCCAGTACTTGCTGAGGTTAATACAGGGATTGCCAATCATCACGTCTCGGTTCAAAACCGGAATGTGGACTGGGATTGCGTCAAAGTCTGCCTGAATGACTCCATTCCCCCCAACCCCAACTTAACCGACATCCCCTCCCTTGAGGCCGCGGTCTCGTCCATCACCTCAGTCGTGAGGCGAACGGTCCGCAACCTTACAGTTATCACCCCAGCCCCAATTCATCCGGATGTTCTTCCCCTAGACATCCTACTTCTTATTCGCCATTCATGGGCAGCAAGGCGGCTCTACCAGAGTCACCGCACGCCTCATAATCGAGGGCTTATTCGGCGATTGTGCCGAGAGGTTCGTGCCCGCCTACGTGAGCACAGAGTGCGCGCGTGGGAGGACACGATCTCTCGTATGAACCTCGAGGACGGAGACGTGTGGAGGGTCATTAAAAGACTCCGGAACCGCCAAGAAACACCAAACTCCCCACTCCAGGGTACCCAAGGCCTGTCCTAAGAACCACAGGCCAAGGCTGCGGTGTTCGCCGACTACCTTGAGAGGACCATGAGGCCTAGAGAAGACCCCTGGACCCTGCCTTCTCTGGCCGCGTTAGGCAGGAGGTTCGTCAATACTTTCGGTGACCCCGGCTGAGGCGGACAGAATCCCAGTTATAAGGCAAAATGAGCTTCAGGGCCTATTCCGGCGCCTCAAACCAAAAAAGGCAGCGGGACCTGATGGCATATCGCCACTCATGCTCCGCCACCTTCCTTTCAGGGTCGTGTTATTTCTTACCAGATTCTTCAACATGTGTCTCTATCTGAGTCACTTTCCACGTAGTTGGAAGGAGGCTCGGCTGATATGCATCTTGAAGCCAGGGAAAGACCCGGTTAATCCTGCCAACTACCGCACCATTAGCCTCCTTTCTGTTCTCTCGAAGGTTTTCGAGAGACTTTTCTTAGCCCGCATGTCCCCCCTTCTGGGTGACATACAAGCCATCCCTCCTCACCAGGTTGTATTCCGTCCTGGGCATTCTACGTCACAGCAGTTGCTGCGCGTGGTGGAGGCTGCAGCCCTGGGTTTCCAGGACAAGGCATTCACCTCGGCGGTTTCTCTGGACGTGGAAAAGGCTTTCTCTACGACCTGGCACGCGGGTCTTCTATACAAATTCATCCAACTGGAGCTACCCACTCAAGTCATGCACCTTCTTCACTCTTTCCTAAAACATAGATTCTTCACTGTCACAGTGGCGGGAAAAACATCTACACGAAGGTCTATTCGCGGCGGAGTTCCCGAAGGTTCTGTGTTATCCCCGCCGCTGTATAGCGACTATGTGGCTGACCTTCCCACTCAACAGCACGTCAACATAGCACAATTTGCTGACGACGTGCTGCTATTCTCAACAAATAAACACCCACGCAGAACCTTCAACCCCATCCAACGTTACCTAATCCTCCTCCAGGATTGGAGCACGCTTTGGCTATTGTCCATTAATACGGAGAAAAGCCAAGCGATATTGTTCACCAAGCGCCGCTTTCCCGCCAATTTCCCCCCATTTACCTAATTCGGGCAAGGGATCAGGTGGGAGAATACAATCAAGTACTTGGGAGTCAAGCTGGAAAAGGGCCTATCTTTTCGGGAGCACATCCAGGAGGAAGCTCACCAGTCGTGTGGTGCCGTGTCATCACTATACCCTGTGCTTCGGTCTGCAATGTCTGTTCCCCTAAAGTTGCGCCTCTTTATGGCTCTGGTCCTCCCTATCATGCTCTATGCGTGCGAAGTCTGGGGTATGGCCGCAGGCTCACATCTAGTTCTGCTCCAACGTGCACAGAATAGATGTCTTCGGATAATTTATTCTCTTTGTTCCCCGTGAGATTACTTCACGAGGCTTCATCCCTCCGATATGTGGAGGATGAAATTAGGCGCCGGGCGACAAAATTCTTCGAGGGTTTGCCCCAACATCAGAGCGCCCTCATCAGATCCCTTGGGGATTATGTTCCTCGTGAGCGTCGCTTAAAGCGATACCGGTTACCCCGCATGTCTTGCGGTCACTACCGGTAACCACACGATCTCCATTCCAGCCTAAATTAAATATCAGCTTATCCAAAATTTTTATTATGGAATATTCAAAATTATACATACCTTCTTCGTAGTTTATTAACTAACCCACCAGCGGTGCTCGCTGTCCGTGGCACCCGGTTCATCATTCCCTGAGAAGCAAAAGGCTACCTCCCTACACTAACCCCACTTAAAATACACCCGTCATTCTGCAACATCCACATCCCGCCACTACGTGGCTAAGCTCTTCCCAGGGCAGGTACACGATTTGACCACCCTTCGGGCTGTTCCAAACAGCCCGCCACCATCGAGTTGAATTGAGTTGAAAACGTTGCAGCAGCAGGCCTTCTTCTGAGGGACAACCCACAGCAGCCTTCACCAGCTTCACCAGCCAAAATAAGACATTACAGGTAGCGGGGCCACTTACGACCACAGCCATCCAGTCCCTATTGACTGGATAAGGCTCACTCTGTTATCAGGTGTCTGGTCCTCTGAGTTGCAAGCTGTTTAGCACCCGCTGCCTAGAGGTGAGGACACCCATGAGATGTTTGATTTTGCACTGCAACTTTGGGTGCAGGGCCGTAGGTGTCCCTGCCCATATCATTTCATTTGAGTTCCTTATCATAAATTTTCATCATGGCAGAAGCCACACCTCCCACTTCGACCCGAATAGGGTCTGATGAACGGGCCGCTACGGCCATTCCAGATATGGGTTTCTTGAGACAGAAGTGATTGGTGAGGAAGGGTTAGAACTACTTCTGTGAACTGGAACAAGGAATTGGTAGAGCACTCTGATATTGTTGGTTCAGTGGTGGTAGAACTGGTTGTTGCTGAGGTCTTGTCCAATACATGCGTTTCTTGATGAGTAAGTCCACTAAGCCATGTTTGATCTTCGCAACAGAAAATGCCTGTTATAGTCTGGTTGTTGGCCTATCGCTATTTGTAAGCTTTCTGCGGCCATAAAAGCTTCATTACCGAAATGCTCTGGGTTGAGAGGCAAAATACCAGTGCACTGCAGCCATGGGCTGCTATTTATTTGAATTTTTGTATAAGATTAATGGAAATTAACAAATCACTTTAAGTGATCCGGTGAGTAAAATAATTCAACATTCAAATACGTCCTGCATAATGGCGCTTGCCTGACGGGTAAGAGCGCTCAGGATTGTGTGCCATTAGCTGCCGAAGACATCTTGGATTTATCATGAAATTCACGCATCAAACACATCACAAAATCGACTAAAGTATAAAATGGTAGCGATATATAGGGACTCTCAACTTATGTACTTTGTAAAGCATGTTTAGAAAGCTATCTAGGGTTACGCTGTAATGATCCTGGTGTATCAGCACTAAGAAATTCGCACAAAACACGCTTCTTCTCAGCTATCCTACATACACTGCTCCACAGCCACGATACTCCTGTGCGTTACCATCACTCTCCAATATATGTCAGTGGTAAGCAGTAACTACTGCAATCATTGATCCATTGTACTAATTTCCCTTAATGCTTCTCGTATCGTCTAAATGTATAGTAGCAGTATAACCTGTGCTTCACACATTTTATAAATAATTATGCGTTAATTAATTTCCTCTACTGAGTAGCCAGAGAAAAATGAAATAATCAAACATTAAGTATTCTGGAAATGCTAATGAACTGTCCCAACAAACGCCACATTCCACTAAAATCGAATGCATATCATCATAAATATACCGAACATACGTCATCATGTTCAAATCGGTAGTTATAATTAACAAAGTTAAGAAAAGCACAAAATGTATTGCTTTTGCATTTAGAAATCACATATTATGCTTTATTGCAAACTCTTATGTTACGGAGCAATATATCTCTCTATGGTTTAAAGTTTACTAATAGTTATTACGAGAACAAACTTGTTCCACCCAAACATTTTTCCTCCGAGACTAGCTAGAAATCCCAATTCTGAGACTCTCTGTAGAAATAATACCATTTTCAACAAAATCTCATTGTTGTGGTATCTGCTATTTGAGAATAACACTTATCCGTTGAGAATAGTATACAATTAATTACTACATAAATACAACGGCCGATAGGCCTAGATCGTTTTCATTTTGCATAAAGTGTAAAATATATGCAACAAAAGTTGTATATAATATAGTGAGGGAAACAGTTGTCCTAGTTTTGTTCAGCAAGTATGCGCCATTTTTACTTTGCAAAAAGTGTATATTCAAAAGTAAAAGTTTATAAGAAATTGCTACAAATACCAGTGTTTGTCGTATCAAACCTCTAAACAAAGACAATAGTGATGCGTGGAAAGTGAAACTACAAGCCGTGCTTATTCGCATTGGCCTTTCTGACTATGTGACCGGAGAGAAGACAAAGAGGCCAAACGACGTCAAATGACAGTGCATCTGAATGCTGGTCAAAGAAAGAGAATTTAAAGAAATCTGAGCACACCTTCATGGTAGAACAATGTTCAGTTTGAGGCTGAATGTCTACTCGCGACTGTAGTAGTACCAACACTCGCATGTATTTGACAAGTTCATTAATTTTGTTCGACTTATGATGCATCTCTCAGTCCTCATTCACATTTATTCGTACAACAAATCAATTGAAGTTTAAAGCTTACCACAATATTTTCTATTTTCAGTAATTATGTTTGATTGTTCTAGTATTTTCTATAATGTTCCACAAGGAAAGGGAAGCGGAAGAGTATAACTTATAAAAAGGATATCAGCGTCTCTACATGATATACCTAGCTATAGACGAGACATTACACATACTTCAGAACAAGAAATGATTATTTCTTGAGCTTAGCTTCAAGTTAATTAATTCATGGATACTTAATGTCAATATACAAACTTTAGATATATTGCAGTAACATTTCTGTCTATAAAGTCGTGAAGAAAACAGGAGACAGTACATTTTAAGTGACAGTCAAATGTTTTAAAAGTACTTAACTAGGGGATAAATTTTAAATTCCCTTGTACTTGTATCTACAACATAAAATAAAAGATCTCATTCTTACATTCATATAACTCTCTCAAAACTCTCATAGATCGAAATTGGGCCTCTGCATTTCTTGCACTAATGTGACATATTCGTAAATACGTTTTAATTCGAGGGAATTCGAAACGTGTGTTTCTACTGAAACCTCGGTATTGAATTATTGGACGGTAATGCAATACTTTCCAATCCGAGTAAGTCCATAATACAGAAAGTAACAACGAATTCCGTTTTAGAAAGGTATAATTATTGGGAAACTGTGAAATATAACCAAGAGTAAATCTAAAATGTTTGACTCTACAAAATAAAATGTATCAGACATAAAATGAATGTTATAACAAGATCTACATTATACGTGTAGTAAGATTTTGTTTATATCTTACAGTTTAAGGTTATGTAAAGTGATTCAGGATGATACCAATTCTGAGAACATTACCTGCATATTTAGCATATCAATCTCATTTGTCACAAACATATTTCAATCATATACTAATTCAATTAAAGTATTAGAGTTATTTTTGCCAAAAATAAAGTAAGAAATATTTTCGGTTAGTTGGTAGTGTTGAATATAAAACTCTAGGCGTGTAAATGTTGTATGAGCTTGGTATATAACCGATTTTGCTATTTTGAGTTTCGCTGAAAAAAATCTGTTTTGGTTTTAGAATCAGGTGATCCTAAAATATATATCCCACCAGTACAATATCTTTATTAAATGTCTGGTTAGAAGGCAACTCCTCCTCTACCTGCTATGCATGTTTTTTGTGCATAACATAAAGCAAGATAACAGTAAAAGAAAGGTCGAAAAACGAAACTGGGCAGAAAACCAGTTGACTACAGCGCACATGGTGCAAGTCTCCTGCAAGGTAAAGTACACATAGCAATTTATAGATGGTGCTAAGCTTAAAATTGCTGCTTATGTATGAATGTGTCTTAATTATTAGGAATGATTTTAAAAATGCAAGACTAATAATGTTTCTCTTAGGTTTAAAGGTAATTCCGTATGTAAATAATAATCAACTGTAGCCATGTTGTGTACAAACGTCAATATAGACAAACAATAATTATTGTGTTTTGGAAGGAAACTCTCCATAAGCTGGTTTATATATAACAGATTTAACCCGTTTTGATTATATATTCATTTCAATTTAGCACTTTGAGATAATGACCATAGCTGTACATTGTGAATATAGTTGTGATATAAAACCATTAAACGCAGATCTCCCCAAATGAGATGTCAAAACACTGGTAAGTTACTGAACCACTTAGATCTATTCTTGACAATGATTTTGGGTAAATCGTATTTGGGTCCCTGTATTTCGTGCACGGACGTGACATATTTGTAAATACGTTCTAAATCGGGGACTTCGAAACGTGTGTTGCTACCGAAACCGCCCTGTTGAATTATTGGACGGCAATGCGACTTGAGCAATTAGGTAATAGAAAGAAATAACGACTTATCATTTTAGAAAAATATAACAATCGGGAAAGTGAGAAAAAAAAAAACAAGAGTAAATCGGAAATGACTTGTAAGATGAAATCTCAAGTAGTCTCCCTTTTAGGAGAATTGGAATGGAAAGGACCTCTGAGGACATTCCCTGCAATTTTACCATATCCATTTCATTTTGCATAAATATATTTAAATCATATGCTATTTCAATTAAAAATTAGAGCTACTTTCGGGAAAAATATAAGAATCGTTTGCATTTAATTAGTAGCGCACTATTGCGGGGATATCTTTAACTTCTTGGCGTATAAATGTTGTATAAGTTTGGTGTATCACAAAAATCCAAGTTTTAAGCCATCCTTGAAAAATCTGGTTTTGTTTTAGGTTCGGGTTATCCTCAAATATATATCTGCAGCACACTACGTCAGTAAATGTCTGGTTAGAATGCAACTCCTACACCACCTGCTATGTATGTTGGTTTGCAGAAAATAAAACAAGGTGACACTAGGATATAGCAGATAAGCAAAGCTACAGTTGCAATTTCTCTCGTGTGTAGTGAGTGCGACTACAGCGAACATGGTGGAAGGCTCATGAAACAGGAAGTGCACGTAGCAAGTTATAGATGACGCCAAAGTTGTAATAACTTCGTATGTATGAATATGTTTTAGTTATTAGGAATTATATTAAAATAAAAGAACAATAATGCTCTTTCAGATACAAAGGTAATTGTGAATGTAAGGGATAGTAAACTGGATCCATGTTGCAAACAAAAGTAAATAAAGGGCAGCAATGAGTATTGTGTTTCGGAGGGTAAGTCTCCTAAAGTTGGTCTTTGTATAACAGATTCAACCAGTTTTATGTATATCTTTATTTAAATTCTTTAGTTTTCTTTTTGGCATTATGCCTATACATACGTCATTCGGTGACAAATTAAATCACACAAAATTGAGCAGTGGGAGCAGAAATTTTTAAATACCACGCACTCGGACAATTCTTTATGTAAATTATTAAAGGCATTTAAAGTCTCCTCGAGCGCTAACTCAGGCACTGAGGCGCTACACATTCGCCTCGGCCTGCACTTCTCCTCTGAGGAGAAAGCCGAGGTCTTTGCAGACTGTCTGGAAACAAGATTTACAGAAAACTCAGCGAAGAACCCCAAGTTAGAACGGGATGTCCAGACTTAGGTACTAAGCTGGGTGGCTCAGACGCATGAGCAACACTTGCCCCACACAAGGCCGCAGGAAGTTTACAAGCTCATTAGGAAGCTACCTAATGGGAACGGACAGGGTGACTAACTAGGAACTCAAACATCTCCCGAGAAAAGCCCTGGTGCACCTTACAAAAATTTTCAACGCTTGTTTGCAGCAAAATTATTTCCCTGACACTTGGAAACGAGCCAAGGCAATTATGCTCCCTAAGCATGCAAAAGCACCAGGCAACCTCAAAATTACCACCCCATTAGTCTCCTACTGGAAAATTGCTGGAGAAAATATTTCTATTTCGACTCCAAAAACAAATTGCGGCGTTTGACATTTCAAATTCACAATTTGGCTTCATAAAAGGGCATTCAACAGACCTCCAACTTTTAAGAGTAGTGGATGATGTCACCGAGCAATATAGCAATGGGGCTTCAACATTGGCGCTATTTTTGGACGTAGAAGCCGCATTTGATCGGTGCTGGCACAACGACCTGATTTACAAGCTGCACCCGGGAGTTTCCCGGCCTCCAAAATTCACTGTCATTGCTGCATAATTTTTTTAAAAAACAGGCGCTTCTGTGTGCAAGTGGGTCGCTCCCCCTCAAAGGAGAGAGTGATGCAGCCTGGCGTATCACAAGGGACTATTATGTCAACTTTCCTGTTTATGCTCTACACCAACGACTTCCCCGTGGAAGCCAGATGCAATTTGCAATGTATGCTGATGATACTGCAATATACAACCATAATAAAAATCCTCTTTATGGACTTTTACAGATGCAGCGGTACAATGACCGCTTCCTTTCATGACTTTGTGACTGGAAAATCAAAATTATCGCGAGGAAATGCCAGCTTATACATTTTACAAAGCGGCGCCCTTTGGCAATGGACCTAAGGGTCAATGGTCAAATATTGCACTGTCGTCAGCATTTCAAGGACCTCGGCGTGACGTTGACACGCACGATGCATCGGATCACCCACCTAAGAGATAAAGCCAACAATGGGCGGCAGCGATTAAAGATGGGCGCCCCGATTTTTAGGAGCAACCAACTAAAGCTGCGCTCGTAGATCATCCTATATAGATCCTTTATTTTATCCGTGGTCCTGTACGCCTGCGTGGTCTGGGCCAAAGCCTCCAATACCGCCCTAAAGTATCTCCTAACCCTACAAAATTATCCCTACGCAAAACCTGTCTGCTCCGATCCGAACAAGAACAGCCACCATTCACCAAGAAACCCACGTCCCTTACATCAACGAGGCTATCAACAAACTTGCCTCTTCCATCTGGGCGCGCATCAAAACCCCACCATACACAATATTGGGAAAGGCGAACCCAAGCACTGAAAACACGCCAGAATCAAAGCGTATTGAAGAAAAACAAAAATAATAAAACAACACGACTGCAAAATTATGCGCGCCCAACCCTTCCTGGCTCAGGCCACGCTCCCCGGCAGTGGCCGCCATCATCGGCAGCCCAGGAGTCAGCTACCCGCTTCCGAACAGCCTAAATGCGTTCATTGTAAATATTGTTCATAGCCAAGTCTGTACAGTGTAGTGCGTGCGATATTGGGACGTACGTAGTATGCCCAGGTATGTGTGTGTGTTTGTGTGTGTGTGCAAGCGCGCGCGCAAGATAAGCGCAGTGAAAGTATCTAAATATAAAAACAAGAAAAAGAAGGACCGAGATAAATAACGAGATAAAACTGGTACTCGGTGGCCTCAGAACAGGTCGCCGTATGGGTGTTAAAAGCACCACAAAGGCAATAAAAAACCATACCGAGAATTATAAGCCCATGTAAATTTAGAGCCCTTAAGCGAGGTCCAATGTACCGGCACCAGGCAAATAAGTTACAAATAAAAAGCCTTAAGCCTTCTTTGTCTCTGCATTTCAATGTCACTTTTGATATGTCGTATTTCTGAATAATTATATACGTTTGTCACATTAATACGATTAAACAACGAACATTGTGAAATAATCCAGTACTTGCCAAATCAGATAAACAAAAACGATGTATGCATTTGTGACCTTATTTTGCCATTTTCTTAACATTTGTATTTGGTATCGAACATTGACATAAGTTTGAAGGCAACTACATTATGTTTAAGTAAATCTGTAAAATTTAATTCAATCAGAGCTACACAGAAAATACGTGTCGTAAGACTGCGTCGTCTTTTCGGCTCTGTTTGTACATTTGATTTAATATTTAGAGAACGCGCTGAAATTGTAATCCGAATGTTTATGTTTAGGTGTAACTTCTTGTACTGAATACCGAAATTAAAATTATGTATCATGGGATACTCTCGAAATACACAACTTTGTGCTTTTAATGAAGGAAAATTTTCAATACTTCCAAGTCTAGGTTTGAAAACAAATGACAAACAAAATTGTTAAAATGAATTATATCAAACCTTCTTTCTTGACAGCAAAAAATATTTAAAATCATTTATATCCAACAAGAACGTGAGATGGATGATCCTTTGGTTATTACGCTACGGAGTGAACTTGATAAGTAAAGACATTGTACACTATCCGGGACTCAGTTTGTTGATGTGTAACCGGTTTTGTAGTGAATAATTGATAGGCTTTTTATGTTATCAGGTTGTACATTCTAAATTGTCTGCTTCACCTCGTTATGATTTTTGTATCTTTTTATACGTGTAATTGAGAATAATATACAATTAGTTACTAAATAAATACAACAACTGATGGGCCCATCTCGTTCCCAGTTTGCATAAAGTGTAAAATATAGGCAACAAAAGTTGTATATAATATAGTGAGGCAAACAGTTTTCCTAGTTTTGTTCAGCAAGTATGCACCATTTTTACTTTGAAAAAATTGTATGTAAAAAGAAAAGGTTTATAAGAAATTGTTACAAATACCAGTGTTTGTCGTATAGAAAACCTAAAGAAAGTCGATTGTGATACGTGGATAGTGAAACTAAAAGCAGTGCTTACTCGCATTGAACTTTCTATGTGACTGGAGAACAAACAAAGAGGCCAAATGACGTCAAATCCGAGGAGAAAATGATTCATATACAAAGATAGAAGTGATTATTATGATTTCACCTACAGCACTAAAACAAATAAAGCTTTACTTATTCTCAAAAGCCGATAACGTACAAGTGTGCTCGGAAAGCTACGTTTTTGAACGAATTAATTGAACAGATAATGCACAACACAGATGTAATACGTAGATATCTCAACAAATTCTTGGATATTGTTGACAAATTAAAGGAAGAATGTCGCAATTAATGAAGACTGTTTGGCAATATTTATGCTGTACTCTCTAAAATCTTAATTTGCGTATTTTCTAAATGACGTTGAAACCCTAACATTTAATATCTTGGACCACAATAAAGCCAGAAAGAAAGACTACACTTCAAGTTAAGCAGCACTATAAACAGGTACTAACGGATATCAACAGAGAAATGCCAAAAACCAGAAGTAACAACCGTTCACAAAGCAATTTTCAAGAGGAAATCTCAAGTATTCTCTCTATGCAGCCTGTACGAAGACAAATGACAGTGCATCTAAATGCTGGTCAAAGAAAAAGAATTTAAGGAAATCTTAGCACACATTCATGGTAGAACAAGGTACAGTTTGAGGCTGAATGTCTACCCACGACTGTAGTATTACCAAAACCCACATGTATTTGACAAGTTCATCAATTTTTTTCGAATTATGATGCACGTCTCTGTCCATATTCACATTTATTCGTTCAACAAGTCAATTGAAGTTTAAAGCTTGTCTCAATATTTTTATTTTCATTAATTATGTTTGATTGCTCTAGTATTTTATACAATGTTCCACAAGGAAAGAGAAGCGGAAGAGCAAAACTTATAAATAGGTTTAATATAGCTGATATCAGCGTCTCTACGGGATATACCTAGCTATAGTCGAGACATTAAACATACTACACAATAAGAAATGATTGTTTCTTGAGTTTAGCTTCAAGTTAATTAATTCTTGGATACTTAATGTGAGTATACAAACTTTATATATATTGCAGTAACATTTCTCTATATAAAGTCGTGAAGAAACAGGAAATAGTATATTTTAAGTGACAGTGAAATGTTTTAAAAGTACTTAACTGGGGGATGGATTTTAAAACTCCCTTATAGTTGTACATACAACAGAAAATAAAATCTCATTCTTTATTCAAATAACTTTCGCAAACCTTTCATAGATCAAAACTGGGCCTCTGCATTTCGTGCACTAATGTGACATATTCGTAAATACGTTTTAATTCGAGGGAATTCGAAACGTGTGTTGTTACTGAAACCTCCGTGTTGAATTATTGGACGGTAATGCAATACTTTCCAATCCAAGTAAGTCCCTAATGCAGAAACTAACAACGAATTCCGTTTTAGCAAAGTTTAATTATTGGGAAATTTTGAAATACCACCAAGAGTAAATCTAAAATGGTTGACTCTACAAAGTAAAATGTATCAGACATAAAATGAATGTTATAACAAGATCTACATTATACGTGTAGTAAGATTTTGTTTATGTCTTACAGTTTACCGTTATGTAAAGTGATTCAGGATGATACGACATCGGAGAACTTTCCCTGCAAATTTAGCATAACTATCTCATTTGTCACAAACATATTTCAATCATATACTACTTAAATTAAGGTATTAGAGTTATTTTTGACAAAAATAATGTAAGAAATATTTTTGGTAAATTGGTAGTGCTATATGGCGGGTTGTGCCTTTAAATCTAAATTTTTATATAAGTTTGGGATATAACCGACTTTCCTGTTTTAAGTTTCGCTGAAAAAAATTTGTTTTGGTTTTAGATTCAGGTGATTCTAAACCATATATCTATATATACATTTCATCAGTACAATATCATTGTTAAATGTCTGGTTAGAAGGAAACACCTCCTCCACCTGCTATGTATGTTTTTGGTACATAACATAAAGCAGGATAACAGTAAAAGAAAATTCGAAAAACGAAACTGGGCAGAAAACCAGTTGAAATGTCTGTTGTGTCTAGTGAGTGCGGCTACAGCGCACATAGTGGAAGTCTCCTGAAAGGTAAAATACAGTTAGCAATTTATAGATGGGGCTAAGTTTCAAATTGTTCCTTAAGTATAGATATGTGTTAGTTATTAGGAATGACTTAAAAATGCAAGACTAATATTGTTTCCTTCACTTTCAAAGGTACTTCTAAATATAAATAATAATAAACTGGTGCTACGTTGTGTACAAGGGTCAATATAGACAAGCAATTATTATTGTTTTTCGGAGGGAAATTCTACAGAAGCTGGTTTATAATACAACAGATTTAACCTGTTTTGTTTATATATTTATTTCAATTCAGTATTTATGAATAATGACCATATCTGTACAATGTGAGTGTAGTTGTGATATAAAACCATTAAACGCAGATCTCCGCAAATGAGATGTCATCAAAACACTGGTTTGGTACTAAAACACTTAGATCTATCCTTCACAATGATTTTGGCTAGGTGATTTATCAATTTGTGTACAGTTGTTCAAAATTGCAACCATTGTGCAAACATAATATCAATTAGAAAATATTATAAATCGAGATATTAGGAAATTTAAGACAAAGTGATCACACTTTGCTAAAAATTAATCATTGTAAATCATGAACAGAATTAGACATATTGGGTTCTACAGATTTGGCAGCAGAAAATCGGCAAATGAATCATATGAGGTCTCAATTATTATCAACGGGAGAAACATATAGCAAGAATAATACGAACGGCCAAAGAAATGGAAATAAACAAAATAGAACTAAAATGCTAACAAAGTCAAATATAGTCTTAAATCAAGTTAGAGGCTAATGTATATTTTAAGCGCTTTTCTTTACTCTGCTTCAGACTTGAAGTGTATCTATTTACAAAGGAGACAAGAAATAAGAGTAAATTGCTGAATATTCAGCCCAAGATATGTCTAATATTACAGCATATCCTGCATGTGATCGAAACAAAGCTGTAGCTACGAGATCTGTTCAATAAAGAATGATCACAATATTTTTTTCAACGTACCCTTACCCATCCTCATAATTTCGATGGTTCTTATCAAAATAGTCTCCCCTGAATGCGAAGCACTTGTCCCAGCGTTTCTGCCAGTCTTCAAAAACATGATGGAAACCATTTTTGAGAGATCCTTCAGAATCGTCTCCTAGCCTTCACCACTGCTTCTAATGATGTATAATGCCTCCCAAGAAGGGGTTCCTTCAAGTTAGGGAATAGAAAAAGTCACATGGGACTATATCCGGACTATAGGGAGGGTGAGGGAAGCACTTCACGTTGATTTTTGCAAGCTATTCAGCAACAATATTGGCAATACACAGCCGTGCATTATCGTAGTGCAACATCCAGCCTGCTTAAGGGAAATGTGGTGTGTCTCTACCGTTATTGTCGTTTATTCTTATCCGACACCCGGTCATTAAACAACCAACGTTACTTATGAAGGAAAACATTCCAAATAATACACTGAGCACAATACGGCAGAACTTGTAGGTTGAACTAGTGCTGTTTATCTTTATACGGTACAATAGACTTGGCAGTAGACATTCGTAGCATCACAACTGTAAACCTCTGTTCGCTTGCGTAAGTAGTACCGAGCAATGGCATACATTTTAAGAGAAGTACATTAAATCACCGTATTGGTGGTAATACGTATCTTTTCTTGTTGTGTCCTATTTTAATTTCAGAGTCCTGTTTGGGAACTTTGATTGTTTTTTTTACAGAAGGCACTGAAAAATGTCAAAATATTTAAGTTTAGATGCAAATTTGGCATTGAAATTATCGTTCAAATCCTATATCATCTGGAACTCTACAAGATTTTAGTAACCTCACATAAGTAACGTTGTAATGACGAAATTGTCTGTGGCATTTATACTAACATAATAAAATTAAACATTAAAGCCAAACTGACTCACGTCGTCTTAAGCTAATGAGGAATTTACAGGAAATTTAAGATATCTATTTCATTCATTACTAAAACACTATGAGCATATAATAGCTTTAACAAACCTATAAAGTAATTCTTGATGAAGTGATGATGTTTGAGAAACATTCTATCTTAAGTTGTGCTGTTGTAGAACTCGTTGGAAGTTCTCGTGTTTCGTACTTGAAAACAGTAAAACAAGACTTTTAAAGAAATATAAATATTTGTAGCTAAAAGCTACACTTATCTTAAGAGATTTGTGTAATATTCTTCTTTTTAACGGAGATAGATTTTGAAAGTAGAATGTTTTCATCGTCAGTCCATCAATAAACTTCGTAGTCAAGGATTCCGGTTACCCTGTTCTTATGTTTTTCAGTATTACCAAAATTTGAAAAACGAAACACACCTAAAAGCAGATTCAACTACTTGTATTTCAAAATTCATTACGCGATGTTTATTTCTTTATATATATATATATATATATATATATATATATATATATTCCCAAACCATTAAAACTATCTACGTAATAAGCATTTTACAGGTTTAGGTCTTTACCTAATTTCCAGATATGAGCTTTGCACACACACTCACACACAAACACACACACATACACACACACTCACACACACAGCCGCGCCCTAGACAAGTGCTCATACCACTCGACACTCACTAAAGCGGTCCAGGCCCCAGAAGACCGCATGTGAGATCTATGGTAGACAAAGCAGTGTAGGGTCGGGGATCCTCCTAGTTCTCTCGCCATTTAATTACTTCGATACTCAATCTTCATTTTATGTATCATAATTGCCACCATCTGCGGTGCCGCATGTAGTTAAAGCGAGTTTAAACACTACAACACACTTACACACGCACCAATCAAAATTCTTATAAAATCTCTTCCTCCAAAATATGAATTCCCAGTACAATCTTGACATGGAGCTTTTTGATATAATTCAATTCTTCCTCCACCTGCTACGTAACTTCGTGGTACAGAAAATATTTAAATCAATAACAAGGATCAAGGGAAATAGTCGGCACAGACCTGCAGATCAAATGTTCCGCGTGTTTATCGAGTGAATCCGACCACAGCGACACGCGGTGTCAGTCTCATTAAACACCAAGTACACTTAGAATGGTACAGATGTCGCGCAGGTTGTAATTGCTTAGTGTAGAGCATTATGTCTTAGTTATTAGTTTCCAATAACATTAGTGACACTTTGTGTGGTTTTGTCAAAAGACATATCCTAAATAGCAAAAATAGCAAGAAGGAGTTATTATTTGATATATAAAAACTATAATTGGCCCGTACAAGTATTCTTTTTCGGAAGAAATGTCTCCAAAAGCATATATAAGTTAAAGACCCAACCGTGCTTATTTGATTGCTCGTTTCATTATTGTTCCGTATAGGTCCATTTTTGACGTGTTGTCGTTTACCAGTTTTAGATCTGGCATAAAATTTCCTAGGTTCAGGGACAACCTGCTTATACTCCTTTTGAAATTTAATATTGACAAAAATATTAAGACAAGTCCATGACATACATTCGTTACAGCTCTCTTCAATCACATTGCAATTAACGGAATATCGAGACTTGTATCTGTAATTTAGTTTCAAAAAAACTCTTTGACTGACGTCGACATTTTGCATAATGGTCCATTAGAACAAAAGAAGCGGAGACAACATCCTATAAAGGTTAGCGTAATCGGCATCAGCCGATCTACAGGGCTCTACCAGAAATAGTCGCGAGGTCAAACTTACTTCCAAATAAGAAATTATTCTTTCGTGATCTAGTTACATTTGCTGTTAAATGTTGGTGTGGTTAGCTACACGTTAAGTACTTAACCTCTACCAAAGGCAACGGACAGGTCGGATAAGGCATGTAACTGAAATATTTATTAATAACTACAAAACTCTACAAATTATGAACACGCAGTTAAGATATAAATCCAAATAAACATTTCTTATGAAAAAATCCACCACTTTCCAAAACAGATGCTGAGCTGTGTACATTAATATGGATTTATCACATCTTTATCTGTTTGGCAATATTGTACCGAATTGATTTGGCAGATATACACAGAGCAAACAAGTCAGTACAGATGTTTATTTATGTGTCTGTTACACACAACACCACATGCTGCTGTGTCGACGTATAT
This sequence comes from Mantis religiosa, assembly GCA_030765055.1. Classification (NCBI taxonomy): domain Eukaryota; kingdom Metazoa; phylum Arthropoda; class Insecta; order Mantodea; family Mantidae; genus Mantis; species Mantis religiosa. The sequence goes on along the minus strand of CM060950.1, from coordinate 238,620,712 downwards.
AGGGTTTTGGTAACCTGTCAGTGAGTCCCGAAATCGAAACTCTGTGATAAGGTTTCCCCTTATCCTTAAAAGAGAAATGTCTGAAAACTCTGAGCTCCGTAAGTCTTGCACTCTTTTGAGCATCATTTCTTTCTTACCAATTTATCACTTAACTTTGGACGCTTTCCCTTATCCTGATAGATGAATATCTGTTAACTAAGCTCTATGTTGCCTTTCCTCATTTTAACATCATTTCATCCTTCGTCCGATATGACTTAACGTTTGAGGATTTCTCTTATCCTAAAAGATGAATATCCGGTAACTAGAAGATCCATGTACCCTGTAATCATTTGAAAATCATTTATCTGATTTTCAATGCCACTGAAGCAATTGATGAGCTACTCAGTATTGGAAACCTATAAATTAGAATCCTGGAAGCAAATGGAGTCAGATAAAAAGACAATTAAAGCAAAGAGCACTATATGCCGGTAATAACAGATATAAGCAGAAAAGTGGTAATAATCAGAAGAAACAGCCGTTCACAGAGCAATGTGCAAGAGGAAATCTCAGGTAGTCTCTCTGTGATTTCTGCTCGAAGACAAATGGCAGTATATCTGAATGCTGTTCAAAGAAAAAGAATTTAAAGTAACCTGAGCACACCTTCATGGAAGAACAATGATCAGTTTGAGGCTGAATGTCTACCAGCGACCGTAGTAGTACCAACATTCGAATGTACTTGACAAGTTCATCAATTTTGTTCGAGTTATGTTGCATATCTCTGTCCTCATTCAAATTAATTGCTGTTTGAAAGTTTTCGCTATATTTAGGTTTACAGTAACTTTTATGGTTGTTCTAGTATTTGCTATAATGTTGCATCAGGAAATGGAAGCGGAGGAGCAAAACTTATAAATAAGTTTAATGTAACTAATGGCAGCGCCTCTACAGGAATTTCCTAGCAATATTCGGGACATCAAACATATTTCAAAATATGAAATGATTCTTTCTTGTGTTTAGCTTCAAGTTAGTTAACTCATGGATACTTAATATCATTATACAAATTTCAGATATATTGCAGTAACATTTCTGTCTATAAAGTTGTGAAAAGAAGGAACAGTGTAAATTTTAAGTTACATTCAAATAATTTTAAAGTGCTTAACTAGGGAATAACTTGGAATTTCGCTTCTCCAACAGAAAATAAAAGCTATCATTTTTATATTCATAATGCCCTCTCATAGCTTTCTTAAATCATATTTGGGTCCCTGTATTTCGTGCACGGACGTGACTTATTTGTAAATACGTTCTAAATCGGGGACTTCAAAACGTGTGTTTCTAATGAAACCGCCCTGTTGAATTATTGGACGGCAATGCAACTTGAGCAATTAGGTAATAGAAAGTTATAACGACTTATCATTTTGGAAAAATATACCTATCGGGAAAATGAAAAAAATACCCAATAGTAAATCTTAAATGATTTGTAAGATGAAATCACAAGTAGTCCACTTTTAAGGGAATTAGAACGGAAAGGACCTCTGAGGAGATTTCCTGCAAATTTAGCATATCCATTTCATTTGGCATATGCATATTTCAATCATAGGCTATTTCAATTAAAGTATTAGAGCTACTTTTTGGGAAAAATATAAGAATCGTTTCCATTTATTTAATAAGGCACTATTGCAAGGTTATCTTTAACTTCTTGGCGTGTAAATGTTGTATAAGTTAGGTATAAAACCGAAATCTCAGTTTTAAGCCCATCTTGAAAAATCTGGTTTGGTTTTAGATTCAGTTTATCCTCAAATATATATCTGCAGCACACTACGTCAGTAAATATCTTGTTGGAATGCAACTCCTAATCCACATGCTACGTATTGTCACCCAATTAGCGGAAGGCACGACCGGCGAAAGCTGGGAAGGGGCCAGAGGCAGCCGAGCCACGCCCTCCCATTAATATCAGTCACTAACTGAGGGGTGGTTGGGGAAATGTCACTTGTCGCTGGCCGCCTCTTTCCACTTCCCCTTGCCTCTGGAACTTTCGCGGTACTTCACTGAAACCAGAGACTTCTAGAAGACGGTGATATTCCTATAAAAAGGGCTGCAGTGAGTGAAATGAAGTCAGTCAGTCAGTGCTTGATGAGCTACTGAATGGACGAGAAGGCTGCGTGCGTGCGTCGGAGGAGTTTCCGTAATCGCGAGTGCATGTGGAACTTTAACGGACGAACTGGTGAATCGTAATTGCGTGCATTACGTAATTCTGTGTAATTGGCAAGTGTTCAACTGCAAGTCGGTGGAAATAAAGAACATTTTTGAGTGGTGCAATTGGCCTTTTCATTTCACGAACCCATAAGGTCACAGTATGTTGGTTTACTGAAAATAAAAAAGATAACACCAAGATAAAGCAGACAAACAAAGCTGCAGCTGTAATTTCCCTCGGGTGTAGTGAGTGCGACTGCAGCATATATGGTGGAATTCTCATGAAACAGGAAGTGCACGTAGCAAAGTTATAGATGACGCCAAAGTCGTAATTACTTCGTATGTTTCTATGTCTTAGTTATTAGAAATTATTTTTAAAATATAATAATAATAATGCTTCTTTCACGTATAAAGGTAATTATGTATGTAAGGGATAATAAACTGGAGCCATGTTGCACTCAAAAATCAATAAAGGGAACCATTGAGTATTGTGTTTCGGAGCGTAAGTCTCCCTAAGCTGGTTTATGTGTAACAGATTGAACCAGTTTTCTGTATATCTTCATTTCAAATCTTCCTTTTATTTTTGGCACTATGCCTATTCATACGTCATTCGGCAACAAATTCAATTAAACAAATTTGAACAAGAGGAGCAGAAAATGTTAAATACCACATATTCGGGCATTTCTTTATGGAGATTATTAAAGGCATATAAAGTCTCCTGGAGCGCTAACTCAGGCACTGAGGCGCTACACACTCGCCTCGGCCTGCACTTCTCTGAGAAGAAAGCCGAGGTATTTGCAGACTGTCTGGAAACAAGATTTACAGAAAACTCAGCGACGAACCCCGAGTTAGAACGGGATGTCCGGACTTGGGTACAAAGCTGGGTGACACAGAGGCATGAGCAAAACTTACCCCACACAACGCCGCAGGAAGCGTACAAGCTCATTCGGAAACTACCTAATGGAAAAGCCGCCTGCCCGAACAGGGTGAATAATGACGAACTCAAGCATCTTCCGAGAAAAGCCCTGGTGCAACTTACAAAGGTTTTCTACGCTTGTTTGCAGCAAAATTATTTCCCTGACACTTGGAAACGAGCCAGGGCAATTATACTCCTTAAGCATGGGAAAAGCACCAAGCAACTTCAAAATAACCGCCCCATTAGTCTCCTGTCTACTACTGGAAAATTGCTCGAGAAAATAATTCTATTTCGACTCCAAAAACAAATTGCGGCGATTGACATTTCAAATTCACAATTTGGCTTTATAAAAGGGCACTCAACAGACCTCCAACTTTTAAGAGTAGTGGATGATGTCACCGAGCAATATAGCAATGGGGCTTCAACATTGGCGCTATTTTTAGACGTAGAAGCCGCATTTGATCGGTGCTGGCACAACGAACTGATTTACAAGCTGCACCCGGGAGTTTCCCGGCCTCCAAAATTCACTGTCATTGCTGCATAATTTTTTTAAAAAACAGGCGCTTCTGTGTCCAAGTGGGTCGCTCCCCCTCAAAGGAGAGAGTGATGCAGCCTGGCGTATCACAAGGGACTATTATGTCAACTTTCCTGTATATAATCTACACCAACGACTTCCTTGTGGAAGCCAGATGCAATTTGCAATGTATGCTGACGATACTGCAATATACAACCATCATAAAAATCCTCTTTATGGACTTTTAGAGATGCAGCGGTACATTGAACGTTTCCTTTCAGGACTTCATGACTGGAAAATCAAAATTGTTGCGAAGAAATGCCAGCTTATACTTTTTACAAAGCGGCGCACTTTGGCATTGGACCTAACGGTCAATGGTCAAATATTGCACTGTAGTTAGCAGGCCAGGTACCTCGGCGTGGCGTTGACACGCACGATGCATCGGACTACCCACTAAGAGATAGCGCCAACAATGGGCGGCAGCGATTAAAGATGTGCGCCCCGATTTTTAGGAGCAAACAGCTAAAGCTGCGCTCGTAGATCATCCTTTATAGATCCCTTATTTTATCCGTGGTCCTGTACGCCTGCGTGTTCTGGGCTAACGCCTCCAACACCACCCTAAAGTATCTGCAAACCCTACGAAACCTATCCCTACGCAAAACCTGTCTGCTCCGATCCGAGCAACAACTGCCACAATTCACCAAGGAACCCACGTCCCTTACATCATCAAGGCCATCAACAAACTGGCCTCAAACCCCACCATACACAATATTGGGAAAGGCGAACCCAAGCACCGAAAACACGCCAGAATCAAAGCATATTGAAGAAAAACAAACATAAAAACAACACGACTGCAAAATTATGCGCGCCCAACCCTTCCTGGTTCAGGCCACGCTCCACGGCAGTAGTCGCCATCATCGGCAGCCCAGGAGGCAGCTACCCGCTGCCGAACAGCCTGAGATCATTGTAAACATTGTACATATTCAAGTCTGTCCAGTGTAGTGCGGGTGATATTGGAACGTACGTCGTATGCGCAGCTTGTGTGTGTGTGTGTGTGTGTGTGTGTGTGTGTGTGTGTGTGTGTGCGTGCGCACGCATGATAAATATGTAAATATAAAAACAAGAAAAAGAAAGACAGAGATAAGTAACGAGATAAATTTGGTTCTCGGCGGTCTCAGAACAGATCGCCGTATGGCTTTTAGAAGAACCACAAAGACCATAAAAAACCACCCCCTGAATTATAAACCTTTATAAATTTAGAGCCCGTAAGCCAGGTCCAATGTACCGGCACCAGGCAAATAAGTTACAAATAAAAAAAATTAAGCCTTAAGCCTTCTTTGTCTCTTCATTTCAATGTCACTTTTGATATGTCGTATTTCTGAGTCATTATAGACGTTTGTCACATTAATACGATTAAACAACGAACATTGTGAAATAATCCAGCACTTGCGAAATCAGATCAACACAAAAGTTGTCTGCATTTGTGACCTTATTTTGCCATTTTCTAAATATTTTTATTTGTATTGAAAGTAAGTACATTATGTTTGGGTAAATCTGTAAAATTTGATTCAATCAGAGCTATACAGAGAATACGTGTCGTAAGACTGCGTCGTCTTATTGGCTCTGCTTGAAAATTTGATTTAATATTTAGAGAACGCGCTGAAATTGTAGTCCAAATGTTTATGTTTAGGTCTAACTTCTTGTACTGAATACCGAAATTAAAACTGTGTATCATAGGATACTCTCGAAATACACAAATTTATGCTTTTTATGAAGGAAAATTTTCAATACTTCCAAGTTTAGGTTTGAAAACAAATAGAAAACAAAATTATTAAAGCTGAATTATATGACAACTTGTTTCTTGACAACCAAAAATATTTAAAATCCATTATATCCGACAAGATCGTGAGATGGATGATCCTTTGATTATTGCGCTACGGAGTGAACCTGATAAGTAAAGACATTGTACACTCTCAAGGACTCAGTTTGTTGGTGTTGTGTAACCTGTTTTGTAGAGAATAATTGACAGGCTTTTTATGTTATCAGGTTGTACATTCTAAAATTGCCTGCTTCACCTCATTAAGATTTTTGTATCTTTTATACGTGTAATTGAGAATAATATACAATAAGTTATAAATAAATATAACAGCTGATGGGCCCATCTCGTTCCCAGTTGCATAAAGTGTAACATATATGCAACAAAAGTTGCATATAGTATAGTGAGGCAAACAGTTGACCTAGTTTTGTTCAGCAAGTATGCGCCATTTTTACTTTGAAAAAATTGTATATTCAAAACAAAAGGTTTATAAGAAATTGCTACAAATACCAGTGTCTTTCGTATCGAACCTCTAAAGAAAGACAGTTGTGATACGTGGAAAGTGAAACTACAAGCCGTGCTTACTCGCATTGGACTTTCTGACTATGTGACTGGAGAAAAAACAAAGAGGCCAAATGACGTCAAATCCGAGGAGAAAGTGATTCAAATACAAAGACAGAAGTGATTATTATGATTTCACCTACATAATTAAAACAAATAAGGCATTACTTATCCTCAAAAGCCGAAAATGTAAAAGTCCAGCTCGGAAAGCTACGTTTTTGAACGCATTAATTGTACAGATAATGCACAACACAGATAAAATACGTAGATATTCCAAAAAATGTTTGGAAATTGTTGACAAACTAAAGGAAGAATGTCGCGATAAATGAAGACTGATTGGCAGTAATTGTGCTGTACTCTCTAAAATCTTAATTTGAGTATTTTTGAAATGCCGTGGAATCAAGGGATGTGTTGAAACCCAGCATTTTATATCATGGACCAAAATGAAGCCAGACAAAAAGACAACACTTCAAGTTAAGCAGCACTATAAACAGGTAATAACAGATATCAACAGAGAAATTCCGAACACCAGAAGAAACAACCGTTCACAAAGCAATTTGCAAGAGGAAATCAGAAGTACTCTCTCGGTGAAGCCTGTACGAAGACAAATGACAGTGCATCTGAATTCTGGTCAAAGAAAAAGAATTTAAGAAAATCTGAGCACACCTTCATGGTAGAACAATGTACAGTTTGAGGCTGAATGTCTACTCGCGACTGTAGTATTACCAAAACTCGCATGTATTTGACAAGTTCACCAATTTTGTTCGAGTTATGATGCATATCTCTGTCCTCATTCACACTTATTCGTACCACAAATCAATTGAAGTTTAAAGCTTGTCACAATATTTTTATTTTCAGTAACTATGTTTTATTGCTCTAGTATTTTCTATAATGTTCCACAAGGAAAGACAAGCGGAAGAACAAAACTAATAAAAACGTTCAATATAGCTGATAGCAGCGCCTCTACGGCATATACCTAGCAATAGTCGAGACATTAAACATACTTCACAATAAGAAATGATTATTTCTTGAGTTTTGCTTCAAGTTAATTAATTCATGTATACTTAATGTGAATATACAAACTTTAAATAATTTGCAGTAACATTTCTCTGTATAAAGTCGTGAAGAAGCACGAAGCAGTATATCTTAAGTGACACTCAAATGTTTTAAAAGTACTTATCTAGGGGATGGATTTTTAAATTCCCTTGTATTTGTATCTACAACAGAAAATAAATGATTTCATTTTATAGTCATATAACTTTCTCAAACCATTCATAGATCCAATCTGGGCCTCTTCATTTCGTGCACTAATGTGACATATTCGTAAGTACGTTTTAATTCCAAGGACTTCGAAACGTGTGTTGTTACTGAAATCTCGGTATTGAATTAATGGACGGTAATGTAATACTTTCCAATCCGAGTAAGTCCATAATACAGAAACAAACAATGAATTCCGTTAGAAAAGTTTAATTATTGGGAAATTGGGAAATATAACCAAGAGTAAATCTAAAATGGTTGACTCTACAAAATAAAATGTATCAGACATAAAATGAATGTTATAACAAGATCTACATTATACGTGTAGTAAGATTTTGTTTATATCTTACACTTTACAGTTTTGTAAAGTGATTCAGGAAGATGCGACTTCTGAGGACTTTCCCTGCTAATTTAACATATCTATCTCAATTGTCACAAACATATTTCAATCATATACTACTTCAATTAAAGTATTAGAGTTATTTTTGACAAAAATAATGTGAGAAATATTTTCGGTTAATTGGTAGTGCTATATGGCGGGCTGTGACTTTAACTCTAGGCGTGTAAATGTTGTATAAGTTTGGGATATAACGGATTTTGTTGTTTTGAGTTTCGCTGAAAAAATCTGTTTTGGTTTTAGGTTCAAGTGATCCTAACTTATATATATATATATATATATATATATATATATATATATATACATATATACTTTTCACCAGGACAATATCATTATTAAATGTTTGGTGAGAAAGCAACTTCTCCTCTACCTGCTATGTATGTTTTTGATACATAGCATAAAGCAGGGTAACAGCAAAAGAAAATTCGAAAAACGAAACTGGGCAGAAAACCGGTTTAAATGTCCCTCGTGTCTAGTGAGAGCGACTACAGCGCACATAGTGGAAGTCTCCTGAAAGGTGAAGTACAGATAGCAATTTATAGACGGCGCTAAGGTTCAAATTGCTCCCTAAGTATGGATATGTCTTAGTTATTAGGAATTATTTAAAAATGCAAGACTAATAATGTTTCTTTAACGTTCAAAGGTACTTCGAAATGTAAATAATAATCAACTAGTGCTATGTTGTGTACAAAAGTCAATATAGACAAGCAATAATTATTGTGTTTTAGAGGGAAAGTCTCCATAAGCTGGTTTATATATAACAGATTTAAACAGTTTTGATTATATATTCATTTCAATTGTGCTATTTTGGATAATGACCATAGCTGTACAATGTGAGTGTAGTTGTGATATAAAACCATTAAACGCAGATCTCCGCAAATGAGATGTCATCAAAGCACTGGTTTGGTACTCAAACACTTTGATCTGTTCTTGACAATGCCTTTGGCTATCTGATTTATCAATTTGTGTACAGTTGTTCGAAATTGCAAATATTGTGCAAACATATTATCACTTAGAGTATTATTAATCAAGGTATTAGGAATTTTAAGACAATGTCAGCACAATTTGCTAAAAATTGATCATTTTAAAACATGAACACAATGAGAAATATTGGGTTCTATAGATTTGGTCGCAGAAAATCGGCAAATGAATCATATGAGGTCTCAATAATTATAAACGGGAGAAACATATAGCAAGAATAATACGAACGGCCAAAGAAATGGCACTAAATAAAATAAAATGAAAGTACTAACAAAGTTAAATAGTCTTGAATTAAGTTAGAGGCTAATGTATATTTTAATCGCTTTTCTTTGCTCTGCCTCAGACTTGAAGTGTATGTAATTACAAAGGAGACAAGAAATAAGAGTAAATTGCTGAATACTCAGCCCAAGATATGTCTAATATTACAACATATCCTGCATGTGATCGATACAAAGCTGTAGCTAGGAGAGCTGTTCAATAAAGAATGATCAGAATATTTTTGTCAACGTACCCTTACTCATCCTCATAATTTCGATGGTCCTTATCAAAATAATCTCCCCTGAATGCGAAGCACTTGTCCCAGCGCTTCTTGCCAGTCTTCAAAAACATGCTGGAAACCATTTTGAGAGATCCTTCAGAATCGTCTCCGCAACCTTCACCACTGCTTCTAATGATGGATACTGCCTCCCACGAAGGGGTTTCTTCAAGACAGGTAATAGAAAAATGTCACATCGGGCTATATCCGGACTATAGGGAGGGTGAGGGATTCACTTCACGTTGATCTTTGCAAATAATTCAGAAACTATATTGGCAGTACGCAGCCGCGCAATATCGTAGTGCAACATCCAGCCTGCCTCTGGGAAATGTAAACTTTCTCTGCTGTTATTGTTGTTTATTCTTATCCGACAGCTTGTAATTAAACAACCAACGTTACCTATGAAGGAAACCTTTCCAAATAATACGGTGAGCTCAGTACGGCAGAACTTTTAGGTTGAACTTGTTCTGTTTACCATTATGTGGTACAATAGACTTGGCAGTAGATATTCGTAGCATCACAACTGAAAACCTCTGTTCGCTTGCGTATGTAGTACCGAGCAATGGCATACATTTTAAGAAAAGTACATTACATCACCGTATTAGTGGTAACACGTATCTCTTATTGTTGTGTCCTACTTTAATTTCAGAGTCCTGTTTGGGAATTTTGATTGTTTTTTTTCAGAAGGCACTGAAAACTGTCAAAATATTCAAGTTTAGATGCAAATTTTGCATTGAAATTATCGTTCAAATCCTATATCATCTGGGACTTTACAAGATTTTAGTAACTTCACATAACTAATGTTGTAATGACGAAATTGTCTTTGGCATTTATACTAAGATAATAATATTAAACATATAAGCCAACCTGGCTTTATTACTAAAGCACCATAAGCATATAATATCTTTATCAAATCTTTAAAGTCATTCTTGATGAAGTGAAGATGTTTGAGAAACATTCCATCTAAATTTGTGCTGTTGTAAAATTCGTTGGAAGGTCTTGTGTTTCGTCCCTGAAATGAGTGACACCAGCCTTTTAAAAAAATATAAATATTTGTAACAAAAAGCTACACTTATCTTAAGAAAATTGTGTAAATTCTTCTTTGTAACGGAGATCGATTTCAAAAGTAGATTGTTTCCATCGTCAGTCCATCAATAAACTTCGTAGTCAAGGATTACGGCTACCCTGTTCTTATGTTTTTCAGTATTACCTAAATATGAAAAACGAAACACACCTAAAAGCAGAATCAACTACTGGTATTTCAAAATTCATTACCCGATGTTTATTTTTTTAAATAAATATGTTCTCCCAAACCAAAAAAACTATCTACGTTATAAGCATTTTACAGTATTAGGTCTTTTCCTAATTTCCAGATATGAGCTTTGCACGCACACACACCCTCTCTCTCTCTCCTTCTCTCTCACACACACACTCACAGTCGCGCCCTGGACGAGTGCTTACACCACTCGACACTCACTAAAGCGGTCCTGGTCCCAGAAGACCGCATGTGAGATCTGTGGTAGATAAAGCAGTGTAGGGTCGGGTTTCCTCCTAGTTCTCTCGCCAATTAATTCCCTCGGTACTCCATCTTCATTTTATGTATCATAATTGCCACCGTCTGCGGTGCCGCATGTAGTAAAAGCGGACTTAGGCACTACAACACACATACACATGCACCAAACAAAGTTCTTATAAAATCTCTTCCTCCAAAATATGAATTCCCAGTACAATCTTGACATGGAGCTTTTTGATATAATTTAATTCTTCCTCTGCCTGCTATGTAACTTCATGGTACAGAAAATACTTAAATCTAAAACAAAGATCACGGGAAATAGTCGGCACAGACCTGCAGATCAAATGTTCCGCGTGTTTACCGAGTGACTCCGACCACAACGACACGCGGTGGCAGTCGCATGAAATACCAAGTACACTTAGAATGGTACAGATGTCGCGCAGGTCGTAATTGCTATGTGTAGAGCATTATTTCTTAGTTATTAGTTTTCCATAACATTAGAATAGTGACACATTATGTTGTTTTGTCAAAAGACATATCCTAAATAGCAAAAATAGCAAGGAGTTTTTTGATATATAAAAACTATAATTGGCCCATACAAGTATTCTTTTTGGAAGAAATGTCTCCAAAAGCATAAATAAGTTAAAGACCCAAACGTGTTTATTTTATTCCTCCTTCCATTATTGTTCCGTATTTTTTGTGAATGTTCCTGGAAAGTTTTTTAACTAATCTAGGAATTTCCTTATCAGATGTCGAGAGTAACAGGAGTGTACATTAAAGTCCATTTTTGACGTATTGTCGTTAAAAGAATTTATATATGGCAGAAAACATTCCTAGGTCAAGGCGAAACCTGCTTATATAAGCTTATTGACATTTAATATTGACAACAATATTAAGACAAGTCCATGAAATACATTCGTTAGAGTTCTCTCTTCAATCACATTGCAATTAAGGGAAAATCGAAATTTGTCTCTGTAATTTAGGTTCATGGACAGTCTTTAAGTGACGTCGACATTTTGCATTATGGTCCATTAGAACAAAAGAGGCGGAGAGAACAACCTATTAAAGTTAGTGTAATTCGGCATCTGCGCCTCTACAGGGATTTACCAGCAATAGTCGCGAGATCAAACTTACTTCACAATAAGAAATTATTCTTTCGTGATCTAATTACATTTTCTGTCAAATGTTGGTGTGGTTAGCTACATGTTAAGTACCTAACGTCTACCAAAGGCAATCGACAGGCCGGATGACGCATGTAACTGAAGTATTTATTAAGAACTACAACATTCTACAGATTTTGAAATCGTAGCTATAATATAAATCCAATTAAACATTTCTAATGAAAAAATCCACCACATTCCACAACAGATGCTGAACTATGTACATTAATATGGATTTTTCACATCTTTATCTGTTTTGACAATATTGTACCCAATAGATTTGGTAGATGTACACAGAACAAACAAGTCAGTGCAGATGTTTCTTTATGTCTCTGTGACACACAACACCACATGCTTCTGTGTCCACGTGTCAATGAGTCGTGCTGCTGTGTCAACGAGTCCTGAAATCGATACTCTCTGCTAAGATTTCCCCTTATCCTTAAAAGAGAAATGTCTGAAAACTCTGAGCTCCGTGAGTCTTGGACTCATTTGAGCATCGTTTCACTCTTCCTAATTAGTCACTTAACTTTGGACGGCTTCCCCTATCCTGATAGATGAATATCTTGTAACTAAGCTCTATGTAGCCTTTACTCATTTTAACATCATTTCATCCTTCGTCCGATATGACTTAGAGTTGGAGGTTTTCTGTTATCCTAAAAGATGAGTATCCGGTAAATAGAAGCTCCATGTACCCTGTAATCATCTGGAAATCATTTACCTGATTTTCATTGACACTGAAACAATTGATGAGCTACTCAGTATTGGAAACCTAAAAATTAGAATCTTAGAAGCAAATGGAGCCAGATAAAAAGACAACAATTAAAGCAAAAAGCACTATATGTCAGTAATAAATTATATCAGCAGAGAAGTAGTAATAATCAGAAGAAACAACCGTTCACAGAGCAATGTGCAAGAGGAAATCTCAAGTAGTCTCTCTGTGTAGTCTGCTCGAAGACAAATGGCAGTACATCTGAATGCTGTTCAAAGAAAAGGAATTTAAAGAAACCTGAGCACACCTTCATGGTAGAACAATGTTCAGTTTGAGGCTGAATCTCTACTCGCAGCTGTAGTATTACCAACACTCGCAGGTATTTGACAAGTTCATCAAGTTTTTTCGAGTTGTGTTGCACATCTCTCTCCTCATTCACACTTATTGGTACAAGAAATTAATTGAAGTTTGAAACTTGCCGCTATATTTTTGTTTACAGTAACTTTATGTTTTTTTAGTACGTTCTATAATGTTCCACAAGGAAAGAGAAGCGCAAGAGCAAAACTTATAAGTAGGTTTAATATAACTAACGGCAGCGCCTCTACAGGATTTACCTAGCAATGTTCGGTATATTAATTATCCTTCACAATAGGAAATGATTCTTTCTTGTGCTTTGCTTCAAGTTAGTTAATTCATGGATACTTAATATGAATATACAAACTTCAGATATATTGCAGTACCATTTCTGACTATAATGTCGTGAAGAGAACAACATTGTGAATTTACAGTTACAGTCAAATAATTTTGAAGTTCTTAACTAGGGAATAACTTGGAAATTCGCTTCTCCAACAGAAAATAAAAGATCTCATTTTTATATTCATATAGCTCTCTCATAGCTTTCTTAAATGGTATTTGGATCCCTGTATTTCGTGCGCGGACGTTACAGATCTGTATATACGTATTAAATCGGGGACTTCAAAAGGTGTGTGGCTACCGAAACCGCCCTGTTGAATTATTGGACGGCAATGCAACTTGACCAATTAGGTAATAGAAAGTAATAACGACTTATCATTTTAGAAAAATATAGCTGTCGGGAAAGTGAGAAAAATAACCAAGAGTAAATCTGAAATGATTTGTAAGATGGAATCTCAAGAAGTCTCCCCTTTAAGAGAATTAGATTGGAAAGGACCTCTGAGGACATTCCCTGCAATTTTAACATATCCATTTCATTTGGCATAAACATATTTCAATCATATGCTATTTCATATAGGTATTAGAGCTAATCTTGGGAAAAATATAAGAGCCGTTTCCATTTATTTAGTAGAGCACTATTGCGGAGTTATCTTTAACTTCTTGGCGTGTAAATGTTGTATAAGATTGGTATATAACCGAAATCCCAATTTTAAGCTATTCTTGAAAATCTGGTTTTGTTTTAGATTCAGGTTATCCTCAAATATATATCTTCAGCACAATACGTCAGTAAAAGTCTGGTTAGAATGCAACTCCTACTCCACCTGCAATGTGTGTCGCTTTACAGAAAATAAAACAATGTAATACTAAGATAAAGCAGACAAACGAACCTGCAGTTGTAATTTCCCTCGTGTGTAGTGAGTGCGAGTGCGGCGCACATGGTGAAAGTCTCATGAAATGGGAAGTGCACGTAGCAAGTTATAGATGACGCCAAAGTTGTAATTACTTCGTATGTGTGAATATGTCTTAGTTATTAGGAACTATTTTAAAAATATAAGAATAATAATGCTTCTTTCGGGTTTAAAGTTAATTATGAATGTAAATGATAATAAACTGGGGCCATGTTGCAAACAAAAGTCAATAAAAGGAAGCAATGAGTATTGTGTTTCGGAGGGTAAGTCTCCTGAAGCTGGTTTATGTATACCAGTTTTAACCAGTTTTACGTATATCTTCATATCAGTTCCATTGAAACTACAGACGGGGTATAAACGGAATACAAAGATGAGTATTAAATGTCCATTAAAACGCTGTTTTGTAATGGGGGAGTTTTAGGAAAACTCTAATCAGATGTCGCTGCGAAAATGTATACGAAATAAAGTTCCAGTGCCCATCTAATGCCAATAATATTATTTAGAAGATTCTTTTTTGATGTGTTGTTGCCTGCGGACAATATGACTCAAAACCTAGGTTTCGAATAAATACTAAATAGCGGTCATATCGGTTCACTGTAATGAGGAAGTCTACTAGCCAAACTCCAAAAACTATATCATCTTAATGAAACAGTTAAAGTTGGTAATTGCTTTTTACTAAAATATACCTTAAAGTTTTAATCAAAATGCAGTACTTTAATATGTACACGACAAACGAAAAATATAACTGTCATTATCTGGCGATAGAGTGTGGTTTCCGCTTCATTCTCAATGGTTGTTGAAATTTATAACTGGCAAACCATGACACATCTACAAGTGGATTGTTAGTTGATTTATTTATTATCCAATTTCGTTTTTGATTCCTAATTTACCCAAAGGTATATTTGGAATATAATTAACAAATATATTAATATAAAACAATTTAAAAACATATAACAAAGTTCCATATCAAGCTGAGAAATAGTAAACATCAAGATGAATCAGTTAGCTTAAGAAATATTTGGTTTAAGGAAGCCATGAAATATTAATAACTTCTGAAAAAGTGTAACCATAGGATTGAAGCAATAATTCAAATTCGTATCTTTCAAAACAGAAAAACGGCATATCCAGTTAAGAAGTGATTGAGAACATAGATAGGATTAACGAATTTATATTTATGTCTGTCAGAAATTGTTGAGAAATAGGAATCCTTAGTCAAGGTACCACAATCACTATTTAGGTGGTATTTATTCCACTCGTTGATGTTAATCTCCTCTAATGTATGCCCCAAATAAGAAATGGGGCATGGACTCTAAGTCTCTGGAACACTTGAAGTCGCAGCTCTCTCTGTAAGCTCATCTGCACGTTCATTTCGGGCATTCCCCACGAGCCCTCTGACCCATGAAATGCAAAGAAGGGAACCACATAATAATTGGCTTCTTATTTCAGCTATAGGAAACTTGCTTTCTAAATGAAAAGCTTTGAAATAACACGAATTTACAAATATTCTTCTCGTGATTTTTATGAAAACGACAGATGTCTTAGAAGGTGCTGTCAGCCAACCAGATTTTTGAAAGGGCACCTTTTGCTACACTCTGGTGCCACAAATGGAATTTAGAAAAACTGCTACTTATCTGTTTTCGAGTACATGAACAGTACATGTCATAACCGTGCAGCAGCACCCTTCAAAGTACTTCAAACTTTGTAGAAAAATGAGTTGAGGGTGTATGATGAATATAATACGCTCATTGTTAATCAAAATATAGAAAACAGGCGCTCTGTTAGTTAAATGGATTGCCCGGGGAGATGTAGAATGTTTTGAACTATCAGGCGCTGTCGCCATAGGTGGCTCCACTTGTAATTACTTATAGCTTGACGGATCTTTGTTGTTACATATAAGCTTTTGTATAAAATTATAATTATGTTATTTTTTATGTCTTAGATTTAATTGCAGCTTGTGGCTTACAGGTAAAGAAAATCTGTAATATATAATGACAGAATGCTGAACGGACATATAATTGTGTATGGGAAATGAAGTGCCTATAACTAACTATATTTCTGGTCATTTGTGCCAGAGAAAATAAACTATGGAAGGCAACTTATTATTTTAGGTGTAACAGTTCCGAATTATACCTTATTTAGAAAAATAAATAAAGCATCTTGATTGTTTGTTTCGTCTTCAAATAAGCTGATGTCCTGTACCAGAGGGCCTTAGAATATTTTGCACCCCTTTCCTGCAACGACATAATTCTACCGTTCCACCATCTATTATGCGGTGGACTAACTTTCTTACTGCAACGCTCCTAGCGGCACAAGTGTTGATTAGAAACTCAGACAGCACCATCGCTAGCAGCTCATTATCCATGGTCCTGATGTTGGTTTCTTGTGAGCAAAAGCAGACAGTAGTACAAGAGGCAATCACATGCCACCAAGCACTTTTTTTGTAATTTTTTTTTTTTTTTTTTTTGTAATTTTACTTCCTCAAACGTTAAGTCGTATCGGACGGTGAATGGAATGGGTAAAATGATGCTCAACGGTATCCAGGGTCCATGGAGCTTACAGTTACCCTACATTAGTCTTTAAGGATAAGGGAAAACCTGGAAAAAACCTTGTCCAGATAACTCACCCTGACGGATATTCGAACTCGGGATCTTTTGGACGTGAGGCAGACACGCTACCATCTACGCTACCGAGGCGGGCTGTACTTTGTTAATCAAACATTAGATACACTTCTGTGGTAACCAAGTCCATGCCATGCCTAGCTTCTTTATGAAAAGTTTATATACTAAACAGAAGCATTAAACGACGTTATATTTTTCAATTATGCTGCAGACAGACAAACAAAAATTAACTTTTTCTAAAAACATTTTTCTTATACATGGACGCTAAAAAGTTATCTTTCTAGAGAAGCTTCGTATCGACTAATTGGATGGAGTGCACTGACTCCTCTACCTACTATGATGTGGTAGACAAGAGAAAGTTGGATGTGCTCACTCACGCCTGTTTCTCTACTATTGCAACAAACGCTATTCCTCTGTCCATTTGAGCACACTCTAGATAAACATTTGAATAAATCTCTTATTGCTAGTTATTTGTATGTGCAATGAGAATATAGTACAACTGCTTTTAAGCGAGAGCCAAATCAATATAAAACTGGCCCTATACAACAAATTTAACATTTCTTTCCGTTTCATTGCACAGAGACAAAAATATTCAATATTATTTTCGGATTAAGAGGTATAAGTCAAATAATTTGTAAGTGTAGTTTCGAGTTATATTTAGAAAAGTTATGAATGTTTATAAAATTGTAAAAAAGGTGATTGTGTATTTAATAATTTAAATAAGTAAAAGTATACACAATTTTGTGATTGGCCGTAGTAATAATTGTAAAACATAATTTTGTGACGTAGAATTAAATGGGCCAGTCACAAAATTAAGATAGGGGTAACGATAGTTACGAAAAATCAATAAGCGTAGTATAGAGAGGCTTTGGTAATCGTGAGCGTGATGAATAGTGGTGCAGGATCAAAAACTTTTATGTAATAGTTGGAACTGTTTAAATATAACAAAGTAAGAATTTATCGATATGTTGGAGGTAACCTGAATGTGACAGGAAGAGGAAGTTCAAGTAAAATGTAATCCAAATAATACAATTAAATTGTTACACAATTTGACTTTTCCGAAACTTTATTCCGAACCGCGCCTGAAAATTAGATTCCTATGAGTCTTATTTAATCAAACACAACCATCAAGTAACACTCAAAATACAACGAATTAACCCTGTTATGTCTGGCTTCTCGGCGTGGGTCTTCGAGAACTCAACATGCATCCCATCTCAAACATAGAAATCCCGCACCAAATTGCGCCCGAACGTGTAGCTGATGAAGATGGAGAGAAATTAACTACGATTAGAATTCCGGTCCCAACTTAAAAACTTAAACATATAACAAGGAATATCTAAGAACTGCTTCATTCAACAAAAACGAAACGCACACACATACACTAAGACACTGTCTCATACACACAGTACTTTTTAAAAAATTCATTTGTATTTTCAGGCGAACCCAGAACTTGTTCTTCTACTGAACTCTCACAATCGAATTAAGTACAATGTCATACATTTTAGCCACTATATGTACTACTCCTATTCTTCTGACCCTTTCCTAAAATGCTCTTTTTATTCAGCAGACCACACAAGAGGTATTTCGATTGACATCTCGACATGGACCATTTGGACGGTTACTATATCTGCCCTATTTACTATACATAGTAGAGAAGGTAAAAATAAAATATGAAATTACAAAAAAGTACCAGGCATTTGAAAATACAAACCAGTGCTACGGAATACTGCGAGAGCTGAGAAGAGTTAAGGAAGATGTGTTACTCATTTAGACAGCTCTGAATTATTTGTGAAGTAAGATTTGTTTCTTTGAATGGATTTATCTGTAAAAGAAATTCACTAAAAGGAGAACCTCACACGCTCTGTCTGACTACTGTTGCACTAAATCAATTGTATTCTTCGTGCCTCGTCCTGTTATACTATTGTCGAGACTGACGGCGACGCGCACAAGAAGACAGTGCAGCGCGGAGATAAGTTACAGATAGTCCAAGGCGGAAATAAAGGACTTGCCGAAACAGATAGAAGACTAGAAAGTCCGTGTTTATTCTGGTGCCGTCTTACAGAGCATTCCACAGACGTCTAAATGTATCAATGAACGAGTCGCGGTGAGTTGAGTGGACAGTCGCCACGCGAGTTGCAAGCAGAGTGGAAATGCAATTTGAGAATCGTCCGCATGCAACTGTGTTTGTTGTCAGCAACTTTGAGCATTATATTTGTGTATGTTACGTAATTCTGCTACTGTAAGTGTTGATCAAAGTGTATTTCTACGGAAATAAAGATCTTTTTGAATTTCAGCAACCTGGACTTTTATTCTACGACACCACAAATTCATACTATATATATATATATATATATATATATATATATATATATATATATATATATATATATATATATATATATTCCTTTAGTACTGCAGATAACTGGTTTATTTTAAACTTTGTTAGAACTTTGTAAAATTTTCTAAACTGTTCAATTATGCTCATATCTTTGGAATATTTCCATGGATATTTATTAGACACCTTCTATAAAATTTTTTGCCTTTTCTTTATTCTCACATATGAGGCGTGTACTACGATTAAAGTTCAGATTCATAAAGCAATTCTAGCAAAACTCTCTAAAATAATTCTCTTCTGAATATAGCTTTCTCTCTGGAACGTTCTTCCTTTCACTATAAACATTGTGATTTGTTAGATTCAAATGACTTGGTTTTACAATTACTGTTTAGTTTTATAGAGGAATGTAAACGTAGCCCCAAATTCATTCATGTTCTAAAACTTAGGAACATTTATTACTTAATAACTTACTTCTGTTTAAATATGACCGGAAGGGTACTAAAAAGGCAATTCTTAAATTACTCCACTAAGATTTCAAGGAATCCAGGTAAATCTCGCTATCAGATTATATCTAATTACATGTCCATGCAATAAATGTATCAGAAAGGAGCCTCGAGATGATAGTCAAATGTTTATATTGAAGATCGTTATAAGGTGAGTTTAGAAATCGCTGTCTTGGCATTAACCAAAGCAAAAATAAATATAACGTCTGGTTTTAGAAGTAGGAGTTAAATAATTGGACAATTTAAACGAATGGTATGTCAAAAATGACTCAGTATCTAAAAATATTTTAAGTAATGGTTTTGTTTATAAGATACCTACATTTTAGTGTACTAGCGTTGTTTAATCTCTGGTATTTTAGTGCTTCAATCTGTTATACTATAAGTTTCCCCTTATTACTGACGGCAGGTGGTTTATTTTAAAATTAGTTGGCAATTTTTGTGATCTCATAACCTTCTTATGTACAAACAACTACCAGAAGGATTTACAGACAATTTCCTTATAGAAATGCTTTTGCTCCAGTCATTGTCTCTGGTTATTACCACCTTATCCACAAAACAGGTTGCCCTTTCTTTATTATCACGAATGGAACATATACCCCAATGAAAATGCACATCCCTGAACTAAATCAAGAAACCTTATCTAAAATTTTAGCAATTTTCAGAATATAGCATTCTCTCATAAACCATTCTTTCTCCACAGACATCTTCATTCATGGCTTTGTCGGCTGGAAACTAGAATCTTTTGTGCTGGGATAATGGGTATTAGACATTTGTCTAATGTTTATTTTAGGAATTTCATTGCTTGAAGATCGATTGCATATAAAGAGGTTTAAGATCTAGAATATATACATAGAAGGAAGGGTTAATAATTCCAGTCTTGCATACATTGCATGAGTACCTGTTATATATTTTAGAAATCATTACTATAAACTACTTTTGCATGAGAAACACTCGTTTTCTTTCTACTTAGTTGTCCCATATTAATATTCCATATTCAAAGTTAGAGTCATGATATGATTAGAGCTCTAATTTAGTATGTCGTCTGACCGTACATTTACCAGGGTTCCGACAAGAAGACAGGCAGATATGTGTTTGGGGAAGGTATACATTACGTGTGTCTACTTGAGGTCCGAGGAATTTGGATGTAGTCAATTTGCTCTAAAACCTAGAGCTCAGATTAATTTGCACTATAAAGTATGATTATATCCTTTCGTGTATGCAATAAAAATTTTATAATAGCAATTTAAACTGATGATGACGATGATGATGATGATTATGATGATGATGATGATGATGATGATGATGATGATGATGATGATGATGATGATGATGATGATGATGATGATGATGATGATGATGATGATGATGATGATGATGATGATGATGATGATGATGATGATGATGATGATGATGATGATGATGATGATGATGATGATGATGATGATGATGATGATGATGATGATAATGTGCTGTTTAAGGGCGCTTAAATACTGCATCATCAGCGCCCTTAGAAACCAATGGGTTTAAAAAAACCAATTAAATGTCTAAAAACTAAAAGATTAAAATGCAATAAATCAAATAAAAACAAATATAATACTCATGGACAATGGTGTGGTAAACACTAAAATAGGAGCTAAACCATTAAAACCAGAGAAGAGATAAAATGGTTAAAATATCCAAAATTATAGTGTCTAAATCCTAAAATTTGCAGATAAAACGAACGCTAAAGCTCTGCCCACCGCCGTCTCGTCATCCGCGAGTATCTCTGCCAAGCTGGCCGGTAGTTGGAGAGACCTGCGGAGACGGGCCAGCCTAAAACAATCTAAAAATATATGACGCACGGACAGTTGGGCACCGCAGAGCGCGCAAAGTGGAGACGGTGTCCGGTTTAATAAAAAGCTGCGGCTAAAATAACAATGGCCAATACGCAACTGAGCCAAAATAACTTCTTCCCGCCACGATAGGCGACAGGAGGTCACCCAGTGATTCGGAAGCTCCTTTACTGTTCGGAGGTTGTTGTCATGGAGAGCAGAGCACTCATCGCTCCAGCACGAGAGCGCCGCCCTACGCATAACAAGCCGAAAGTCTTCCGCGGTCACAGATGAAATAGTTACACTGGGATCTGTGCCAAATTTTAAATCATTTCGGTTCTATTCTTTTTTCCAAAGCATTGGTTTTACTTTTAATTGATCCTTGATTTGGGCATTATTAGAAATTTAAATTAGTGGATGTGTTTGACGTAAATGATTATACAGTAGTTTATTTGTCGTAGAGGCCCCTTATAGATATTAATAATTTTAACATTGCCACCTTGACTGCCGCATCCGCCATTTCATTCCCCCGCAAGCCCACGTGACCAGAAACCCATGCACAAACCACGCTAACGCCCGAGACGTGTAGAACGTGGAGAGCGTCCTGGATACGCTGTACGAGAGGTTTGTGGTTGTACAGCTCAGGAAGGCTCTGGAGTGCGCTGAGGTAATCACTTAAAATAAGGCAGTCACCCAACTGTCGGCGGCGAACACATAAAATGGCTCGATATATTGAATTCAGCTCTGCAGTGTAAATGGAAGTGCTGCCATGGAGACCGAATGGAAAGGGTTCGGCCCCATGGAAAAACGCGCATCCAACACCGCTAGAGCATTTTGATCGTCTGTAAAAATAAGGTTAAAATTCTGATAGCCCGATAAAAATTCTAAAAATAATCTGCGCATACTAATCATAGGCGTCGTCGGCTTGCTGTGCAGCGTCATACTAAGATCTACCTGATCTGCTGCAGGCAACCAAGGAGGATACAATCTTTCGCCTCTAGGGAGCATACTAGGCCGCACGTGTCCATGTTTCGCAAGAAGCTCGCTGAAGCGAAAACTCGGAGGCTTAGGCTTTACACGGGTGTTCTCATACTGGACGTCGAAGGCGGTGTCGAAAAAGGGTGCAAATGTCGGATGCAAAGGTATACTATTAAATCCACAGCCATATTTCCCCAGAAAAATTTCCGCCGATACTGCAGAGGTGGTTCTGCCGCTTCGGCGAAGAGGCTAACAGCATGGCTAGTTGGCAAACAGCTCGTTGCTAGTCGAAGGCTAGAGTTATGGTCTGTGTCTTTTTTCTTCAGCGCAGATGGACGAGCTGGAGCATAAACGATGCACCCATAGTCCAGCTTGGATCGGATCAGTGAGCGGTACAAATTTAAACTGAATTGCATTAATTTAAGTTTATCTCACTTCTCAATCTGGAAGTAATCAAATATCGAATTCTAAAACACCGTCACAAATATATTAATATTTATTAGTCTCCTTTCGGTCTACTTTGGCATTATTTGCGTTTACTGTAGTAAACCAGTAAATACTTTTCAAAATTTTCTGGAAGAAACGATTTTCTGCTGACACTTAAATGTCTTTATACGAAGTGAAAGATTTCTCTGCTTCACAAAAGCCACATGATATTTGCGAAAGGAGCCTCTGTTACTTACAGAATAAGCATTAATTTATTCCTCAGATTCACTATGTAGCAACTCATTTATATCTCACAGAAACATGGAACCTGAATTACTGGCTTCAAATATCTCAATTTTGTTACAAAGACACTTTCCTGTTCCTCCTGGTATGTCTCCGGCGACAACTGTTTGTATATCTGTAGGACAGAAGATAAGGGCATTTCCTTTTATTCCAAACATGTGATTGCAGCTAGGAATTATATAAAGTGAGCTTTCATAAACACTAATTTACTCTGGAGACTATTCTCAATGCAAGAACTTGCTGCTTTATTTTTGTCTATCACATCGAGCACCTATTTCATTATACTGTATAGTATACAACTGCTTCAATCCATGTTCCCCATCTCACGAGGTTTGTCTGCTGGGATAGACGAGTCTCTTGCACCATACCAATAAATAATTTCACACTTGACGGCGATTACACAAACACTTTATTCATAGACGAAATTAAGGTATTTACTTCGGGAAAATTCGCTTGGATTTTCTGTGCCAACCGGTGAAGGACATGCGCCAGACAAGTCATAGAACTGCTTTACAATGAAATACGTGTAAAGCTTTAATAGTTTTAGGCGTGTATACTGCTGCATCTGTAACATCACCAAGAGGTCTTGCTCATTTTATTTAGCAGGTGACAAAATAAAATAATGCATCACGAAAAACCCTAGCAATCGCCGAATTGCTTGATATTTCCAGTAAGTAGCCTCGAGAAAATGAGATGATGTATTACTGGGTGAGATTCAGTTGCTTATCCACGACGACTTTGACAATACTTCTCCAACACGATCTAACTGAGTCTTTGGTACTTTTTGTTATTTCTTGTATTAGCTGAACAGAATTACTTTATTGAAAATTCGTAAGGATTATTTGGTAAAATATGGATTGTCCTTTAATGGGGAGCAAGGTAAATGAACAGAACGAAAAAAGTTTGTTGATCCTTAACCAATTTAATAAAACCAGCTGTATTACAGGACATATATATTATGCTTGCATATGAAAATATTTTTGTGTAATACACTTAAAAGTTTTAACAAACTGACAAGTATTTGTAAAGCTCCAATTTCTGTAAAGGCTCTCGGGGTAGTTCATAAATTAATTTCATAAAATTATTTCTTCATAGACTTTCCCAAGGCGGCTTTTCCTTAATGTTTACTCACCAGGAAGTTTTCGTTCGTAATATTTTTTCCAGGAAATTTTGAAGTTATACATTTTTACCTTAAACAAAGTTATTCTAGTTGAAAATGATTTTAAGACTTACATCTCTCAGAAAATTACCATTGTCACTATTTCCATTTGTACTTGCAGTAAATGTTGTTGCTAACGTTTTAGATCTTGGAGACTAGCATATCTATGAGCAGCTGTTTTAAATAAGTTGTCTCGTCAATACTTTTTATTGCCGGACACATATAAGAATTGTATAAAATAATAGTAGTGTATTTTGGTGATATAGAACCAACAACCACCAAACCGAAAATCACACTGATTTTTTAAATATTCCGAAAATTCAAAAGTAAACCTTAATGTTATCACACTTGCTGAGTACTATATTGCCATCTGTTCTTAAGACTAAGATTTCCAACAATCCACAGTCAAAGTAACTGAACTTGACTGCTCTTCTGCCTCGACAATGTAATTTCCTATTACGCAGATTTCAGAAATTACAATTAGCAGTACAAGTGTAAAATTCAACTTTTAATTCTTGGAGATACTGTTACGACAGACGACTTTGTTTGTAGCATTAATACATACATGTCAAGTTTTATGATGTAACGTACACAACGGACTTTAAATATTTGCCACATGATTGTTGAACAATATTGAGCGGCATATTTTTATATCAGGAAGCTCTCAGTGTTGAATGCTACACACTCATTTACGGCGACATTTATGAATTTAGAAACCTGATATCTAGCATTCCTGCACAAAATGAACAATAAAAGAGAAATTATCTAACGTTTTTCTCTTCTTCAGGTATCTGGATGAAAATAGACGTAGGGAACATTGCTGACAAAGCAAAATATATGAATAAATATGTACACAATTTACTGATATATGCACTAGTCCCTTAAAAATTCATATGTATGCACTATAAAACTTCTTTAAGAAGTAGCTTACAAATAGGAACAAATGTATTACTAACATTTATACGTTTAACCTTCAAGGAGTAAAACGTGTATATATGCAAAATGAGAGCTCTATTAATCACACATTATTTTAGAAGCGTGTGGCAATCGACGACTTACATATTTAACCTCTTTTGTGTACGTTGACAGATAGTTTCTTAGATTTAACTCAAAATAAACTTCAAGAAAATTATTCGTCTTAATTAGACACAAATTTAAATATTACTGTTCAATAGGGCACTAGTGTAAACTTCGAATGGAGCTGTACTTGCTACATCGTTTATTGGTACGAAGTGAGAGATCGCTTGTATAGATCAGAAGTAGCAAAGGTACTAACACTGAACCTTGGAATACTCTCTGTGCTACCTTCCTGCAATTTGATGTTTGTTTTTCATAATTAATATCACTGTTTACTTCAACATTTCGTTTTCTTACATCTAGATGTGATACAGTCCAAGTATTTAATTTACATTCCACACTATAAAAGAAATTGTTGCACAGTGGGCCAGAAAAAAAATATGTAGCGGATCTCACGTTATGTGTGTATTTCGTAATGCACCGGCTATTCGTAAATACACATATAAATAATATTGACACAAAAGGATGTGAAACAAGGACGGACATCCTTAACCTTTCCCTGACTCCTCCCAAGTCCAGGAAATGCTACAGAGCGTATAAATAGCGTTTGGTGGTCTACTATCTACCTACGTAAGTAGAGCAAGTATTGCATTCTAACCAAAAATTGGATATCGACATATAGGTCAGGGTAGCTCAGTTAGGCGCTCGGCCATTCATTTTATGGACGTGGGTTCAAATCCTGTGCTGACTGTAGATTTAAAGTGACACTGCTGTTACTATCCTGATAATTGAAATCGAAGTTGAAGTACATCAGATTTATTTATGTAAATGGGACGTTTTTGAAAAACTTCTATTACCTCAAAGCTAGCTCTAATGCTTTTGATTAAAGTAACAAAACTTAAAGATATTTTTATGTCAAACGAAATGTGCATCTTAAATTTTCTGGGAACGACCTCGCAAGTAATCTTCGTTCTGGCTGACAGTTCCACAACAGGCAGGAAATAAGGGATATACAAAATATTACTGCACAAAATGTGTACACATCCTTATAACACGCAATGTGTGTGAAATACATCCTTATGGATTTTATATTTCTCAGATAATCCCAGTAATTTGCACTTTTAAAAGTCTATGTATTTATCACATTGCGCTGTATTTCAACATGTGGCCAGGAGATAGCGCTATCTAGTTCCAGTCTGGCTACGTGAGCTCTACAGGCTAGATGGCGGAATCGTCGCCGATATATCCTCTTCTAATTTTTACAATGTTATTAACAACAATGAAAGAGCGTTTGTTTCTGATATCTATGAAAAGAAACTGAGAAATATCCTATAAAAGAAGCGCTGGTAATTTTATAGTAATTGGGGATCAGAACGCGGCATATTTGGATTAGAAACCACAGCGTTAGTGCAGAGGTGGATGCGAATGGAACTATACAAGTGCGTCCTTCTTGGTTGTTTTTATAGCATCATTCTCAGTAAGCGGCACATAGCATGGTTGCAAGATCATTTGTTATCCTGTTGTATTTTCATACTCCTCTCGAGAAACGTTTTCCTCTTTACATGGCAGTACGGATCAGTGTTGCCAACTCAATTACATGGGACCTCGATACATGTAGAGCAAAATTCCGCTACAAAAATATAAATAAATAACCACAAACCCTTCTCTTTGAGATGACAAGATGAGCAAGATAATGGAATTATTAGTGATTTTGATGGTCTTATTGTTTAATGAGGGTGTTAATATACTTCATAAATTAATAGCTCTCACTACAAATAAGTGTAGGGGATGTACACTGGATGCCTAAATTGGTGTAAGAGTCGTCACTGTCAGAAGATTCTATTGTCACAGTAGCACTTTTTGACAAATTTTACATCGATTTTCCAAATTTATCTACAACTTCATCAGTTAATGGATATGACATTCAGCAACTCCCTTTGTTCTGAATGCCAAATTTTACCCTTAGGGGGTCTCTCAGTGTTTTCAGGCTTCAGTATATTCCTTTTATAGATTTAATGTCAGTCATCATGGTATACAATCTTTCCACATCAGAGTTTTCAATTGGCAACACAAGTAATGGTTTAGTTAATTTTGAAACATTCGAGAGGACATAATTTCCTTCAAAACGTACTTCCTCTGCTTGGCACCAGAACAAAAGGGTACTCTTTGATTCAGTTAACTTTTCTATAATGTATTATTGGTTACATAAGCACAACGTACTAAAACGTACTATTCATTGAAAAGCTAAGAGTGTATTATAAATTGCAATGAAGCTTGAGGCTCTGGAGGAAGCCAGCGTTAACAAAGTTTTGGCTAGGATGATGGACGTTGAACCTTTGTCTACTGTATATTTGACGAATTCCATTAATTGTTAATACTAAAGCCAGAATGATTACAAAGGACGTTCAGATTTAGAATATATAAATTCAAGGAAGGGTTGATATCTCCAGTCTTCAAAAAGACGTTTGCTAGCGCCCGCTGTGTGAAAAGATAGTTAATCGCTTGACCACCTTTGGCATAAGAAATATTCATTAACTTCCTGAGCAAAATGACTCAGGCGATTTCGTCTATGCCACGCATGCGAGGGGCCCGGGCTCGATTCCTGTGGCCGATCTTTCTGACCCATAGGTTTTTTTCGGGAGATTTCCCAGGTCACCAGGCGAATGCCGGGTGGGCTAAACACATCCACCGAATTTCTTGTGCCTGCATTTCTCACCATTATCACTTCACGGCATCTCTCCCCTTGTGGCCGGAGGTTGTCTTGGTGGTGCATGGTAGATGATATGCTCTGAGAAGATTCCTCCCTTGGTGGACGTTGAGCGGTCTACGAACTCAGTCTTGTGGTGGGGCTGTATCGGAATGGCAGAAGGGTGGGCTATGCTTTCTCCTGGCCTGCTAGAGACCTTCCATGTGGTAAAATGTAGCAAAATCTGCACTCTGAAATGTCCTGTCTCCTTGGCAAGGCTGCCCTGTGCCTTCTCTCGCTACATCCTTCCTCCCGGTGATGCTCCTAATTAGGGCTATAGGCATAAGAGACCGCAACTAACTCTCCGTGTCAATTCCCCTCCGCAAAGTAGTCCAGTCCGGTCAAGTACTACTGAGTTGTCTCATAATAGTACATCATATTCCAAACTAGAGTTACAATATCAATAGTATTCTAATATTAGTGTATCCATAGAACGTTTATTCACGAGTGCTCGGATAGGACAACGAACAAAGCTGATTATGTGTAAGAGATAGTTTATGTGAACTTGCCAATCTGTAGATATATCTTTGTAACTGAAAGCCCAGAAATATGATACAGTCAATTTCTTTTAATAACACAATATTAACCACAGTTTGTATCGCAGAGCATGAAGTATGATGAGTTGTATGTGTAACAAGCTATGTTTTGTCTAACTTCTCATATAATTTATGAGCTTTAAACAAAAGCCTATATGACAAAATTCAAAATATAATTGTAATAAATTACACACTAATTTCAATGTTTTCTGATCACCAGGACACTAGTTCCATCAGCAGATAAAGATATACCTGCGATATTCTTTATAGAACATGATGTGTCGTGCATATAGAAGAGAAATAGTTAATGCCCTGACTCTGAAATTTGCAGTACTCCATCTACTATTATTTTACAATTTGATGTTTCCTTTTGATAGCTGATATCAGTGTTTATTTCCACTTTCTCTTTCTCTGACATAGATATGCCACAAACCAGGTAATTAATTTAACCTCCTTACTTTGAAAGAATTGTTGTACAATGTATCACAAAGTATTTGTTGTGGATGATGATCTCAAATTTGCAATTTCGCGTAGTCCCGGCTATTCCTAACAACAGACAAATAATATGAGGTACGTCCAGAAAGTTAGCTCTGATAGGTAATACACTTAAATTGTGTACAGATACACAAAAATTATTTATTGCTCTAAATTCTACAACCCTTAAACTAATTTTCCAGATAACTGCCCAAATTTTGCAGGCATTCGTCATAACAAGGCAAACATATTTGTATAACTTCTTCATAGAAGTTTTCCGTCTGTGTCTTCAACCAGTTGGAAACATTTTCTTTCAGCTCTTTGTCATTGTTGAAGTGTTGACCGCCAGGGAATGATTTGAGATGCAAAATCAGATAAAAGTCGCTTGGAGCGAGGTAAGGGCTGTACGGGCTGTGGTCAGAAACGTCCCAGCCAAATCGCTGTAGGATGTTTTTCGTCGCAATTGCAGTATGTGGTCGTGCGCTGTTTTGGAGAAACACCAAACTTTTTGAGATCGCAAATATGCCGATAAATTTCAATTTTGTTCTCTTTCATAGAATTCAGAAAACGAATCACATTTCTGTTTTCACAAGCGGCGGGATTTTCAATCCACATCGACATTGTAAACAAGCACAACAAAGTGTACTTTGCCGACAGCGATCTCACAATGGTGCAGATTTTTCTCCTTGATACAGAGCGTCTACCGCGCATGTGAGGAACTGCCAACGCAGTGCTGCAGCGGAGATAAATTGAAACAGAACGTTCCTTCTGGAAGCCGCTTGTAATAAAAGTAAGGCAGATGGGGCAAGGATGGACTTCCTTATCTTCTCCCTGACGCACTCCACGTTCTGCAAATGCTACATAGTGTATGAATGGTCCTTGGTGGTTTACTATCTACTAATCTAAGTAGAGCAAGTGTTGCATTCCAACCAAAAAATATATTTCCACATATCGGACTGTGGGGCACAGTTGGATAGGAACTATTGCTGTACGTCTAAAACATGACAGGACAAATATTGTTTTGAAAGCAGCTGAACAGTAAAAGATGTGTTTTGTGGAAAGATTCACATATGTAATGCGACATGAAGTGGTTGCGATTAAGGCAGTAAAAGGAGTTCCTGTATATATTTGTTACAAATAACTATTTACATTCGCCTTACTTTCTGAACGTACGTCCGTCAAAAACAAAAGCATCCATTAATGGGAACCTAAAATGGAATGACACTCTGCTTCTACGTGTTCCCAGGAGATGGCATTGGTTACGACTAGTTTGGCTACATCCACTCTTTCGCTTAGCTGGCAGACCTTTAGCTTGTATTATTCTATCACAATTTCAGTTTTGTGAGCAACGATGACACTTTTGTAGCATTTAATTAAAAGGTGAGAAATATAAAAATAAGGAAATCCAGCTAGACTCATAGGCTCTCGGGATTAGGCCTTGGCATTTTTCGATTGGGGGCCACAACGATAGTGTCCCACGCGTGTCATAGGTTGCCTATATAAACTTATTTGATGTACCATTATCAGCTTCCGCAATATTCTTTAGTACTGGTTTGTATTTTCAATGGCTGGTACTTTTTTTGTAACTTTAAATTTATCTTATATTTTACCTTCTCTACTACGAATAGTAAGTAGGTCAGTCTCGCGTACATCGGAATACATTTGAGGGGGTGAAGATATTGTTTTTGTAATAGTGCAACCTCTGAATCGCAGCATTTTGGAAAAACTCAAGGAAATATGGATACACATTTGTAGGTTTGCTGGTTGTTTAAGGTTATTGGTATGACAATCCATGTATTGTATTTTAGATAGAAGTTGGCATATCGAGAAATTTTACGCCCTCCAACGTTAAGTCATATCGGACGGTGAATGAAATGGGTGCAATGTTGCTCAAATGTGTCCAGGGTCCATGAAGATTATAGATAAAGTACATTAATCTTTCAGGGTATGGAAACCCGCAAAAAATACCTTACCCAGATAGCGGATCCTGACCGACATTCGAACTACGGACCTCTAGAATATAAAGTATACAGAACCACTACTATTAGGAAGAAAAGTCTAATTGTATATAAACGTAGTTAAGTGAAAGCTTCTAATTATACACGTGTAGATGAATGTGAATCACAAGGATGTTGCTTACACATTTCTAAGATAGAAAATGAAAAATGAAAACAAATTGCTCATCCAGGGGTGGCATCATACAGATTATTTCACCTGCAAATGTAAATATTGTGACTTTGTGGGTTCGTGAAATGAAAAGTCCAATTACACCACTCAAAAATGTTCTTTATTTCCACCGACTTACAGTTGAACACTTGCCAATTACACAGGATTACGTAATGCACACAATTACGATTCACCAGTTCGTCCGTTACAATTTCACTTGCACTCGTAATTACTAAAAATACTCCGATGCACGTACACAGTTTTCTCGTCGTACCCTGCACTCTTACACTGCTCGCCAAGAACTCTGACTCACTCCTCTTGTCCGACGTGTTGCTTATACAGGGTCAGCTAGCCGATCTGGAAGGTTCTAGATTAGATGAAATATCCCGTAATTTCGAGAACACAGATGGAGCAGAAAGAGACAGCGCAGTGATGTTTTTTGTCCCAGGCACCCCTCCTTAACGCTATAAGACAAACGAGAGTGCGGGGCGAAAGCCGACCGTCTCCTGCTTGCCCGCTGTATAGGATGTTCCAACATTCGGGTGACAATATTATAGCTGCATACACTACATGTAATAAGTAGGCTGTAGTAACATTAAACCCATGTGGTTGAAGAAGAGAAAGCAGTAAATACAATTTCGTAAACTTTCTTAGTCATAAACAATAACTGGTTTTGTTAGGTATTATCTCAGTTCTGGACACAAAATCTAGTGACATTAAAGCAAAATATATGTAAGCGAGAGGTATAAAGTAATTAACTATGCTGTGACAGTAACCGTGGAAAGGTAGAGCCGGAGCCATAGCTTTTGATATGAACCACGGATCACTTAGTCTTAACCATGAAGACATACCAGCATGGCAAATAAATCACCAGCACATTCTATATACTGGAGATACTTGTTAGAACTTATATACTCAAAATATCATACGGACAGAGGTCATCTTTCATACCACCGATATCATAGCAGGGGAAGCAAAAAGCTCTACACATACATTCAATTAAGAAGGCTACTTTTCGCAACAAAAAAAATGTTAGATATTTAGATTTTATCTCAATGTATGGTACAGCTATTTTTCGTTTCAATGCCATAGGCATCAATTAAATGTACTTTATATTTAAATAACGTAATTCCAGTTTGTTACTTATCTTTGCGAATATTTAGATATTCCATTTCCTACTATGCAATTTTGCAGGTAGATCTACCTCTGGGCAGAAGAACACGTTGCTCTATTACTGGTCCTCCCTGGCGAGCAATTTAAAATAACAAAATCGTGTTATTCGTAACGTATATTTATAGCAAAACGTTAATATATTTCACTCACACTACTTTCTCAATCCAATCTTCCACAAAGGCTTATTTTTACACCTTTTTTATTAGGTTTATTGTGCTAAATTGCCGACCGCATGCTCTGCGCAATTTGGTTCAGGTCTTCAACTGTCTGAATAATAAACCTAAGAAGGCGTCAGAAAAAGAACCGGAGACAAAAATACAGCAAGTGCGCAAAGCATGTAAAATGGACATAATGATTAGCTGTAAATCTTTACTTGTAATTCTTTAAATATTTAAGTAATTTAATCATTACTTGTAATTCTACAGTCTATTTGTTTACATTTTAGACATTCCTTGGAAGCTAAAATAGGAGATAGAGCTGAATGGTAATATCCATAAAAACAGGCGATATTGCAACATACGTGGTTCAGGGTTCCTTTCTAGGTTTTTCGTTACAAGATTTTGAAAACTGCGCTGATTCTCTACTTTTCTGTTGTGATGACGCTATTGTGTTATATACATTTAGTAGAGCAGATATTCTTATGGAAACCTGCAAACAGCTTGCGAACCATGCCTTAAACTGCACTGAAAGTAGGATTAGGTGTAGTATAAAGGGGAGTTGGCGCAGTGGTCAATTTTGATTTATTGTACAGATGCGAGAAAATGTATTCCGATACTTGAAAGACTGGCCTACGGGAGGGAGGTGGGTTTGCAACAGTTAATTGCGCCAGGACGGTTCAGTTTCCCTATACCTAACCAGTGAGTTCGGCACACATTTATTTAAGCTTCAAAGGAAAATAAAAACACTTTTGCCACATGAAACGTAGGTGCTTTTATACAACATTCCAGTATCAACTCAGGTATTTATCGATAGTTTTGTTATTGACGTTATTTTCTCTCTCTACGTCTTTCGCACATACATACCTTAAGCAGTTTAACCTCCCTTTCTTCGTTTCCAATGCATTTCCAATACTCACATTTGTAGTTTTATCTCGAACGAAATACTTCTACCTTTCATAGATTAGCGCTATTTAAAATAATATTTAACTGCGTGGTGTTTAAAGTTAAGTGTATATAGTTCCGAAAATAAATACATTATCTCCTTTGTTACAGGTCTCAAGAACAGATTATATGGATATACTACTACAATTATCTGCACTAAATTAATGATTGAGTGAATGAGTGAATAAATGAATAAGAAGGCCCTCAAACAAACAAATTGGACGATAATTAAATGCTGCTTAAATTAGTCTAGGCTCCACAGAGCTTATAGCGCTGCCATCCTTATTAAATTACAAAATAGAGAAGTTAAATACCTTTTAATGCTTTTTAATGCACCTGGGATTGATCTGTTTCGGAATTTTACGGATTTTATCACCTCGTGGGCGTTCACTACTTCTAAAACAAGTCGTGATGAGCAGCGGGTAAGGCAGCTATTTGTTGGCCTAGCTCAGAAATTTTGTCCATTAGATCGCGCAATGTCACAAGAACATAGAGTTGTCACTAAGAATCACATTTCATGGAAAACAATTCGTTACGGGGACGCATTTCGATTATTTTATCTGACATTATAGTTAATTTGTCACTAATAATTCATTGTTTTAATAATTTCAATAACAATTTGACCATTCAGTTAAATTATCTGTACATTTATAACTTCCTAAATGTTGGAGCTGCTGTTATGTATTATTACTGAATATTTAATAGCAGTTTAATATATATTAATTTGTTATAGGTCTGTTAGGAGGTCAGTTGTTACCACAAGTAACACTTTAACTGTTGATCTGTAGGTTATGTTCGGGATTCTTTTTTAATAATATTACATTGATTACATTTAAATTTGTTAATTACGTTTTAACTTTGCCTTAGTTCAAAATGTTTAGTATTAGGTCAAGATATATTTGTCGTGTGTTATATATTAGGAAGGTTTACCGTAAATTGTTTTAATTTTCGCTATTAATATTTGTCTTATCACTAATATTTTGAATTATGGATCTTCATTAAATCAGTATATTATTTGTTTCAGAGAGTGCATATTGTTTGGTCATTTATTATCCGAATGTAAAATCTCATAGTGTCCGAATATTAGCTCAAGAAGGAGATGCAGCTATTGTGTTAATATTTGAATATAAAATTATATTTATTGTTCCGATTTATAATAAAACCTAATTTCAATACCATCCGTACTAGCACGGGCAGTACTGATGTGATACACTCACATTACTCTCTCTAATCTTGCACAACACTTATTTCTCTATCTACTTCAAAATAAACATTTTATTGTAGTTACAGGGCAATACAGTAGACATTACGTAATAGATGTTTTTAAACGGTTGTCTGGGGGACGTCCTTGAAATTATATTGTGAATGTATTTTTTTTCTGTTTTAACATTTGCCTGTCTTTGCGTTCAATGATCCAAATTGCCTCTTTCCATTTCATATCCAGACAGGGCTAATTTGAAAATAAGCTTAAATTCAGGGGGCATCAAAACGTATAGGTGTTGCTGCTGAAGGCTCTGTCAACAATTTTTGAACCTTAGCGAAATACGTTTCATAACCAAGTACGGCAGAAGGACTTTGCCTTTTAGAAAATATAGCTAATGAGGATTTGTGGAATATAATCAAGAGTAAATCTGAAACGGATGGTCTTACAAAATAAAATGTATTAGGCATAAATTGTATTTAACAACACAATCTACATTCCATGTGAAGTAAAAGTTTGTTAATCTCTTAAACTTTATAGTTATTTAAAGTGATCCAGAGTGAAAAGGAATTTTGAGGACATTCCCAGCAGATAAACATATTCACTTGTCATGAAGATGTTTTAAAAATATAACAATTTAATTAAAATAATTACATACCATTTTCAATGAAATCGAGATATTCTAAGAAGTTTCCATTTAAGGGCTGGTTTGTTATTCGGAGACTTTCTTGAAAGTCTTGCTTGTCGTCCTTTAAGAAGCTAAACTTATATAACACTTTGATATTTAACGTACTTTTGTGTACTGGGTTATTTTGGGAGGATTTTCTCCATATTCGGGTGTTCCATTTCCAAAGGAATCTCGACATTGACATTTTGGGTCCAGTGCAATTCTACAGAACGTGCTATTTCAACGCTAGAATACAGACCAACGAAAAGACCTGTACAAACTTGCAGTTTAAATATTCCGCGTGTTTCCTGACTGACTGATCACAGCGACACACCGTCTCGTGCAACACAAAGTACACTAAAACGTTGCAGATGGCGCTGAAGTTATAACTGCAAAATGTATAGGTATGTAACTTAGTTAATGAGCACCTTTTGCAACATATTGGAACGGTAATGTTTTGTTTTATCTGCAAAGTAGATGCAAATGTTAAGTATAATAATTTAGAGATATATTACACAAAATATTTCATATAAAGCAGAAAAGAAACATTGTGTTTCAGAACTTAAGTCTTCAGAGAGTAGTATAAGTGGAAAGGTTTCAACTTATTTCTTGCTTTGATTTATCCACTTCCATTTTGTGTGTTTGAAACGATTTCTGAGCTACTCTAGAACATCATAAGTACATTTCATAGAGTTATATAAACCAAGCTTGTAAACCTTTCCATATTATACTAAACGTATACCACGTGACTCAGCTGTACCTAGGTATTTAACATACAGTTTATAATGTAAGTTAGAAGCTTTGACACCCTTCACAAATAATCTTATTGTCTCGTTAATCCTTAAAGTCCTAAATAAGAACCAAGCAGCTCTGAAAGCATTTGAAGAAAAGGTTTTTCATAGATACCATGACTGGCTAGGTGACAGAGGAATGATGTCCCGAAGAACGGTACAGATAACTTACGATATGTTCCAGTGACTTAGCTACCGGAATGCAGTGAAGGAAAGGAAATTCAAACCTAATATATGAAACAGTTTATAATCTTTTCGTTGTGGTATTTTCCGGATTGTAATGTACCAATTAGTGTATGGATATTATAGTCGTTTCATCCAACTATTCATGACAACGTTCGTCTAAGTTTTGAATATTGTTGATATTCTCCCCGTTCCTTATTCAATAAGTACCTTACCTTATACAGAGGATTGTTCTCTCTGATATTTCTTTGATTTACGATTTCGGTTTTCAGTATTTAGATAAATAAATAATTGATAAGGCTCTCAAACCATCATATTAGACGCTGAATGAAATGATGCTCAAATTAGTGAACACTTCACAGAACTTAGGGCTTGCCTATCTTTATTTCCCTTACAAATTATAGAACTCAAATACTTTTTAATTTTTCCTCTTCAGTTCACCTTCCAAACTTTTTCGATAAGTAAATCAAGAATTTTGCATTCTACATGCGAATATGGACTAAAACGCGTATTATAACCAGGGAGGAAAATTTCATTCACAGTAGTGTTATTTGCGGCATTGATTTCTGTAGTTCTTAAAGAGGACCAACCATAATGAAGAGTTATCGATGACTATGCCAGTTAGTGACAATGTCCCGAGATGGCTATAAGTCGAAGGCCCCTCCTCTTCGAAGCGGTGTATACCTTCAACGACACAATGCGCTGTGTGTGTTATCAGTGGTGTAACTTGAGTGTCTAGTCAACACATGTGATTGTGCCGCCACGAGCGTAAGAGGTTAGTTAGTTAGTCCATCTCAAAATAGATAGCGCTAAGGTAGAATTACGACGCTGACGGAAAGAGTGTGCAAAGTATTCTAAGGCTCTGGGGTCCATGCTATCAACTTATTTAAAGTGGAAATAGACAACTAAGTTTGTTCCGTTGATTCCCTAAGGAAGACATAATTCTGAATTTTTACACATAAAATATGTCTTCCTTAGTTTGGAGCAGGAGGCCGATATTATAATTATAAGTTCTTCAAAGTAGTATTGTAATCTGGTTATTATAGATTTCTTATTTTTGTTTTCCATTTTTAATACATATGATTGTCGTTTAAGTACTATTGGATGTTATTGATTGTACATGATCATTGTACTCACATTATTTTCTTTGCCGTTGTGGAAGCCATTCTTACTTCCGCCATGCCACCTGAGATATATGGTGCCAGACATTGCCCTACTGCTGTTGATCTTCTTTGTGTAAATGTGGAGTACTGGAACACAGCTGCTTTTAAACGATGGGGAGATGCTTAAGAGCTAGGCGCTATCCATTTGACTTTGTTATTTGGATCTCTATGCATTGCCCAGTGTAAGAAAAAAAAACTGAGGAACTTCCTCCTATTTTACCAAATGTTAATAATTATATAATTCAAATATACTTTCTCACATATGGGGCTTGTGCCCCTATGTAAATGCACATCCCGAAACAAAAGCGAGCATATCCCTCTCAAATGCTAATTCATTTATGAATATAACATTCTTATTCAAAAGTTCTTCCTTTCTCTGCAAACATTGTGATTTATTAGACTCATATGACTTTCTCAAACAATACCTGTTTACTTTTAAAAATAATTGTAAACGTAGCCCAAAATACATTCTTGTTAAAATTTGGGTACATTTATTATTTAACAGCTTGCTTCTGGTTACATAGAACCCGAAGGGCAGTAAGGAAACTAATTAAATTATTGCCCTTAGATTTCAAAGAATCGAGGTAAACACCTCTCTATATTAACTGATGGCTAATTACCTGTACGAGCGAGGGAAGTATAGAATGGCAGCCTTGGGGCGATTGTCAATTGTTTACATAGAAGGTCGTTCTAAGGTTACTTTGAAAGTCACTCTCCTTGCATTCACCACTGACAAAATACATATAGCACTTGAATTTGGAGGTACGAGTACAAGATTTGGAAAATTTAATCGAATAGTATGTCGGAAAATGGCTTACTCATTAAAAATGTATTTGAAATATTTGAAGTGTTTAAACTGGAGCTACATTGATTGTGTACTAACATTGTTTCTATCTCTGACAGTGTCTCAGATATACATGTCATTTAGAACAAAGAGCTTGAAAATAATTAAAGTTAGACTATCAATTACCTTTGGTAATTTAAAATTGATCAGAACCAGTTTTGACCCACTGAAGTGTTTGTATTTAGATTTGAGGCCTTTTTTTAAATCTTTGTAATTCATCCAGGGATTCTTCTGAATTTAAATTTGAAAGTTAATATTTTTCAGCTGTATTCTTTTTGGGCCCATACTCCTGAAAATTACGCAGGCTGAGAGAGGAAGAGGAGAAAAGAATGGAGGCTTTGAGCGTTCTGACGAAAGCAATATTTAGACCCATATGCCCACAAGACCGTCGTTTCCTTTGTAATTTCGACAGTCACTTCTATTGGTGTACTACATAGTTCAGGTATTTGGATTTGTATTAAAGATTGCAAAAAAGTAGTATGAATTTGGCTGTACAAAGTATATCACTCACTTCAAAATTCAGAGCAGTAAGAGCGATTTATGCGGAGACGGTTAAAGAGGTCAAAAAGCATTTTATGTAGTAACTGAGACATAGGTAAATTTGTTGTGAAGGAATTTCTGTTACATCCCAGTTGGCTTTCCCACTTTACAAGCTCAGAAAATTAGGAATATCACATGCCATGTTTTGACTACTGTTTTATTTAATCTCTGGTATATTTCGTAATTCACTTTGTTTTTAATTTACTATTATTCGTTTAATGCAACATGGGAAGTTTGGGATGGCAGAGCATAGTTTTGATAACGATCATAGGGCCAACTTTTGGAAGACGAACATCTTGGCAAAATGCAACAATTTCTGGGAGCTGAGAATTAAGGAGGCATTGGCCATTTCCTACCAGAGGGGTACACATAATCGCGAGGCTGGATTTCAGTTCAGCTTCTCCCGAAAACCGGCTTTAAAATGGAAATCCGTCGACTTAAGAAACACAGATCAATACAGCTTGATACTCAAGTATTTACGTTTCTTTGACCCAATTAATTTTCTACACACACGCCATCTCCTGACCAGGCATTTAATTTACTGAAAACAGTGCTTTGTTCAGTAACTCGAATTTTAAGAGTGTTTTGATTTTGTTTATATATGTGTTGTCCTGGGCCATGGCGTAGCGTGCTATGGCAGCATGCCTTGCACCGTAGCCACGGAAAGCGACCCGGGTTCAATTCCACCCATGTAATGGGTATTTTAGGCTCCAGGTATAGGACCAGTGCCCACTCAGCATCGTGAGGAAAGTGAGGAGCTTACGCTAGCTAAGCTGCCCTGGTCACAAAAACCAACGTTCCGGCTGGGGGATGCCAGGATGCTGACCACATTTTGTCCCCGAATCGGTTGGATGATCGCCACCTTCTGCCATACGATAGTGGGCGCGAGGGCGGCAGTCGGACTGATAGGCCTTGACCCTCTAAGTGCTGACGTTCCAATGGTTAAATTAAACTTTGTATGATTGTGTTATATCCAGTGATTCGTTTGTGGCTATAACATTTTATAAATATCCTGTTGATGGCACAGATGCACACTACCGAAACGTCTATTTGTAATCATCTTTTCTACTGGCTTGTTTCCCGAGAACAACTAGAGCATATTCGTCGCCAAGAAAGCTTAAGTTCTTATCTTATATATTACCCCTTTACTATTGACTGTCATTGGTTTAGTTTAACCTTTGAGAGCACCTTTTTTGATCTTATTTTCTGCTGAATTTCCAAACATTTTCTTTAGAACCATTAAAGGCTTGACAACTGTGAGGTTTGCTTTAAACTCAAATTCATGTAAAATCTGCTGTAAAAGCTCTGCCGACTTACACAATTGTCTTTGGGCTTATAGCCAGGTTAATAAAACTCCGGTACATATTCCGATGACAAAATGGGAAGATTATATATTTAACTGGAGATTGAACCTTACGTATGTATTAATTATTAGGAAGTCATTTTCCCGGCTATTCTGTTCCATCGCGCAGAGGACATAACCACCGTCAATGGCCCCATTTGTTCAAATAGAATTCCTTCGTGTTTCCCAAACACGGAATAATAACAAAAGTACAAGTTGCTGCGAATAGGGATATACACCGTCGAGCACCATGCTGACGGTAAAACACTTCTTCATTCAAGTTTTGTTGGAACTCCACCAATCATTAAATACAAATTCACATGAAGAGCGACCTGCCGCTTTACATTTCTTCGATGGTTTGTGACAGATACGCATTTTTATAAACGGGGTTATTACATTTTTGGCTGTGTTATATATGCTTTATTTAATTTGCTCTAATTGTTATTTTATTTATTACGCATGTTGTTCTAATATTATTTCCTCTTCACATTATAGTTATTATGAGCTTGTTTTTGTTGTTATATTTTTTGTTTTTTGTTTGTTTACGATGTACCTAGCACTTTATAATATCTGATATATTATTATATGTTCTTATTATATTCGTTAGCGCTTTGAATTCTGGGAGTACCAAACGTTGTTAAACTTATTCCTCTACATACTTCATGTTCATCAAGCTAAAAGGTAGTATAGAGCTAATCCTTATGGCTACAACGTGATTAGGAAAACTCAATAGGCTTAAACCATAGAAAAATGCTTATAGAGCTTGTCGCTATATAGCGACTTTGCATTTGCATTTTACTTCGATGGCCAACAGATATTAACCAGCAGCTTCTTGTATGAGGCTGGTAAGAAAAATGCTTGTCTCCTCAGTATGTAAATAATGATGCTGAAGAAGAAGAAGAAGAAGAAGAAGAAGAAGATGATAATGATGATGATCATGACCATGATGATGATGATGATGATCATGATGAAGTAGGAGAAGATGAATATGATAAGGAAGACAAAGAAGACGAAGAATATGATGAAGAAGAAGATGAAGAAGTTGATGAAGAAGACGAAGAAGATAATGAAGAAGAATAGGAAGAAGAAAAAGAAGGAGAGGATGAAGATAAAGAAGAAGAAAACGGTGAAGGTGATTAAATAATAATAGTTGCTTTTAGTAGATTACCTCCTCCAACGTTAAGTCATATCGGACGATGAATGAAATTGGTGAAATGCTACTCAAATGAGTCCAGGGTCCATTGAGCCTAGAGCTACCCGACATTCGTCTTTCAGGATAAGGGATAACCTCGGAAGAGACCTTACTCAGGTAACTCACCATGACCGAGATACGAACTCGGGACCTGTTAAACGTGAAGCGGATTTGCTAACTCCTCGCTACCCAGGCGGACATGATGGTGATGATGATTAAAAAGGCACCCTTATCATACTTGAGGTTCATTAACTTAATGTAAGTGACCCCTGGCATTGCTTTACTCCCTCCGCCAGGTTTGATACAGAGACCTTCTGACTCACGCGCTAACACACCATAAGCGCCACGGTTCTTTTTTGAGTACCAGCGACAGCTGCCGTTAAAGTTGGTAATTATTCTTCTGGTGGTGTCTAATAGAGCTTGCTACATTGTTAGAAGGGACATTTTAATCAAATATTTCGGTTTCTTTGGACTTCATATATTCTGCTTTTGACAGAGTTTTACGTTTTTAGGCGTAGGATTAGTACTGCTTCATTAACGCCTTTTGGCAGCAAATTCGCAAGATATAATTACCTGAATGTATTTCAGTTCGCCCATCACAGCCTGTAACCTCCCTTTAGGCAGTGGACGTCATAATATTAGAGAATTATTCTTAGGAAAATGCCTTTGAAAAGTCTCTAATGGGGATGGAAGCTCACGTTATTATCTATTTATGGCAAGCAACAGGACTGACAGTATAAACATATTACTAGATGGGTGTCAAGTTATCAACAAGTTTATACAAGCTACGATAACCATACGTAGTAGCATGATGTAACGATCGCTACCATCGGGCTTCATTGCAATTTTTATCATACCTTCAACTTGTCAAGTGAATAGTACTGCTTAGTACGATGCGTTGATATCACCAATTATATATTATAACAAATTTAATTGAATCAAACCGTACGCTTGTGTTCTGGTGCAGAGTATTCAAAATTGGCCAAACTAGTATTTGTGTTATTGCATGGAAACGCTTATGTGAAAAGATGGTTTTCCATGATGGCTGACATCTAAAAAAAGGAATAAACTGAAGCCTCAAACACACTGTGACCTCCAAAGATTAAAACTTGACATTAAAAAATGCAATCGCCGTATCTCATACCCAGTAACTGATGAAATTTGGAAAATCCATGTACAATTTTTCAAGACATGCTACAGTGACAATAGAATATTTTGACTCTCGTGACCCTAAATCCATTGTAGGCAGACAGTAAACATCCCCCTTCACTTAAGTGTAGTGAGCTATTAATTTATTAAGTATATTTATACCCTCATTAAACAGGAACTA
Organism: Mantis religiosa; assembly: GCA_030765055.1. Classification (NCBI taxonomy): domain Eukaryota; kingdom Metazoa; phylum Arthropoda; class Insecta; order Mantodea; family Mantidae; genus Mantis; species Mantis religiosa. The sequence goes on along the minus strand of CM060950.1, from coordinate 238,577,988 downwards.
CAGGATTATCATAATCACCAGTAATCCATTGTCTTGGTCATTTTGTCACCTTAAAGAGAAAGGTTTGTAGCGGAATGTAGTGGAATTTTGTTCAAATTGTAGCGAGATTCAATCCAATATAGTTGGCAACACTGTATGTACGTGTGAATAATGCTCTGGTTATAAGACAGCGCAACTTATTTTGCAACTAAATATGCAAGTATATCACCCCATCAGTCCAATTGGAATAATTGATAAATATTATCGTAATAATGGCTAATTTATATACACAGTCACAGTAACCTATGAGCTAACGTCTGTGTTTCCCCAAATCTTTTAGGATAAGCGAAGCCCCGAAAATTACTTTATCCCGTTAGAGGAACCTGACCGACATTCGAAGTAGGGACCCCTAGATTAAAAGCTACACAACACCACTACTAATAGGAAGAGAAGTCTAATCCATACAAACGTAGTTAAGTGAAATGCGCTCATCATTCACGTGTTGATGAAGGAGAATCACAAGAATGTTGCTTACACATTTCTGAGATAGAAATGAAAATATTATAGCAGTAAACACTACATGTATGAAGTAGACTGTAGTAACATTAAACCCATGTGGTAGAAGAACAGATAGCAATATATACTTTTTTGTTAGATATTATCTCATATCTGGACACAAATCAAGTGACTTTAAAGCCAAAAAATATATGTAAGCGAGAGCAAATAGCTCTACATATATATTCAATTTAGAAGACCTCCTTTCCCATAAACAATTACTAGTTTTTTAGATTTTATCTCACTGTATGGTGTAACTACTCTTCCTTTCCAAGCCATAGAAATCAATTAAATATAGTTTATATCTAGGCAACATAATTAAAATTTGTTACTTATCTTTGCTAATATTTATAAATCTTTTTTTCCGACTATACAATATTACAGGTAGAGCCATCTATTCCACCTTCTCCAAACGTAAGATAAAAGTTATTATATTACATATTTGCTGGTTGTTTAAGGACAGATAAAGGGACTAAAGGTTTAACCAATATTTGAAACTTAACCCACGACAGACATTTGCTGCAACAACCTTTTGGTGATTAATGTTGTTGCTATTATTGTTGTATATTATATACAAATGTGAGTAAGTAGCCTCCTTCTTTCATATGCATCGCTTAGAACTTATGAAATGAATTCGGGCCTTGCGTAGTATTGGTACGGGATCTTTATTTGAAGCGAGAAAACTTCCAGGGTATGCATTATTATGGGACCATTTTGTTATATTAGACAGCGTTATTAGATTTATTGTGCTACATTGCCGGCCGCATGCTCTGCGGATTTTGCTCCAGGTTTTCAACTGTCTGAATATAAATTTAAGATGGCGCCAGAAAAAAACGGAAACAAAAGAACAGAAAAGGCACAAAGTATGTATAATATACATAATAGGAGTTCTTTAATTACAAAGAATTCCTTAAATGCAGCAACACTGATATGATACATTTCACATTTAATTTATCCTCCAGCGCGACAGACTCCGGACTAAATGAATGAGTGAATTAATGAATGATTGAATGAACGGACAATAAACAAATAAATAATAAAGCTCTCAAGCTATCAAATTTGACGATGAATGAAATGATGCTTAAATTACTCCGGGCTCCACAGAGCTTAGAGCGCTGCCATCTTTATTACCGTTACAAAATATAGAAATCAAATAACTTTTAATGTTTCCGTGTTTACTTAGGTCACCTGGGATTGATCTATTTCGATATTTACTACGGATATTATTACGTGGACGTTCACTACTTTTATAACAAGTCGTGATGAACAGCGGGTAAGACAGCTATTTGTTGGTCTAGCCCAGAAATTTTGTCCATTAGATTGTAGATCATAGAGTGGTCAATAAGAATCAGTTCTCATGTCCAATAATTCCTTACGGGGATTCATTTCAATTAATTTATCTGCCATTAGAGCCAATTTGTTAATAATTATTTATTACTGTAATAATTTAAATAATTTGAAAAATTTCATTAAATATATATATATATATATATATATATATATATATATATATATATATATACATCTATAACTTCATATACCTTGGAGCTGCTTTTCTGTATTATTACTGAGTATTTAATAGTAATTACAACACATATTAATATATATTAATTATCTATTGGGCAGGTAGCAGGTCACTGTTTATCTCAAGTAACATTTAACTGTTTATTTGTAGTTATAACTGGGTATATTTCTTAATAATATTACACGGATTATATTTAAATCTTTTAATTAGTCTTAACTTTGCTTTAATTCAAAATAGAATTATAATGGTTAGTGTTAGATCAAGATATATTTGTGTTTGTGTTATATATTAGGAAAGGTTACTGTAAATTGTTTTAGTTTTCCGTATTAATATTTGTCTTATTACTAATATTTTGATTTGTTAGTCTTCATTTAATCAGTATATTATTTGTTTTACAGAGTTCATATTGTTTGGTCATTTATTATCCAAATATAAAATCTTATAATGTCCGAATACTAACTCAAGTAGTAGATGTAGCTATTTTGTGAACTTTTCAATATAAAATCATATTTACTTTACCAATTGTGTAATTAAACTTTAATTTCAATATAAGCCAAACTAGCAGGGTTAGTACTGAGGTGGTTCACTCACATGACTTTCTCAACTCTTGTACAAACACTTATTGCTCTATCTACTTCAAGATAAACATCTTACTGTAGTTACAACAGAATACAGTAGACATTAAGAGATAATCACATGTTTTTAACTGGTTTTTTAGGGGAAGTCTTTGAAATTATGTTGTGATTGTAAATTCTTTATTGATGTTTTATATTAGCTTGTCCCAGCGTTCTAAGGTCTAAATTGCCCCGTTCCATTTCATATCAGAAAGGGGTTTGTTTGAAAATAAGCTTTAATTCAGGGGACATCCAAACGTATAGGTGATGCCACTGAAGTATCTGTATTGAATGTTTGAACCTTAACGAAATAGTTTCCACACCCAAGTACGGCAAAAGGACTTTGCCTTTTAGAAAATATAACTATTGTGGAATTGTTTAATATAATTAAGAGTAAATCTGAATCGACTGGCCTTACAAAATAAAATGTATCAGACAAAAATTGTATGTTGCACCAAGATATACATTCTATGTAAGTAAAACTTTGTTTAACTCTTACACTTTAAAGGTATTTAACGTGACTCAGAGTGAAAAGTAATTTAGGACATTTTCAGCAGATAAACATATGTATTTTATTTGTCATTAAAATGATTTAAAAATATAATAATTTAATTTAAATGATTATATCCCATTTTCGATAAAATAGAGATATTCTAAAAAAGTTATATTTAAGGGTAGTTTGTGATTGGGGTACTTTCTTGAAAGTCTTGCTTGTCGTACTTTAAGAAGCCAAACTTATATAAAACTTTGGTATCTAACCTACTTTGGTGTATTGGGTTACCTTGTGAGGATTTTCTCCATATTTGGGTGTTCCATTTCCAAAGAATCTCGACATTAGATTTTTGGGTGCAATACAATTGTACAAAAAGTACTATTTTAGCGCCAAGGTACAGCCCAATGAAAAAACCGGTACAACATTGCAGTTTAAATATCCCGCGTGTTTCCTGACTGACTGATCACAGCGACACGCCGTCTCGTGCAACGCAAAGTACACGTCAAAAATTGCAGATGGCGCTGAAGTTGTAATTGCAAATGGTATAGGTATGCAACTTAGTTATTAAGCACCTTTTGCAACGTATTGGAACACTAATGTTTTTTTTTTTAACTACAAAGTAGATGCAAATGTTAAGTATAACAATTTAGAGATATATTACAAAAAATATTCCATATAAGGCAGAAATGAAACATTCTGATTCAGAACTGAAGTCTACAGAGGGTTGTGTAAGTAAAATAATTCACTTATTTCTTACATGAACTTATTCCACTTCAATGTTTTTTTTTTCGAATGCTGTGAGAACATTTCTAGCACATTATAAGTACATTGCATAGAGTAATATAAACCAAACTTATAAATTATTCCCTGTCCTTCCACATGAAATGCCTATTCTCGGTATATCATAACTAAGATTGGTAGAATAGTTTTGGGAATTAACAATCGCAGATATAGAACCATTATGCGTGGACTTGTATTTAAATTAATAATTGGAAACTTCTCTATGTATATATAGCACCATGAGCGCACATAAAGTTTGAGGCAAGTATATCAATTTTGTTCGATTTATTTTGCATGTATGTCTTTGTTACTTGTTTCGCACTCATAATTATTGAAACTGGAAGCTCTTCCAAAGAACGTTGTCTTCAATGACAAATATTAACTGATCTGCTATTTTCCACAATGGCCCATTAAAACTAATTGCAAGAGGCAAACCACCATTACGTTTTGACATTTGACAGCAAATTCGCTACAGGACATACGTAACAAAATTGGGGAGATGAAACTTACCACACAATAAGAAATCAATCTTTCCAAATCTAATTACGTCTACTGTCATATATTTGCTATCAAATACCAAATGTTGGTGTGGTTAAATTCAAGTTAATTACTTAACCACAACCAAAAGTAACGGTGAAGTCAGACTCCCAGTTAACATCTAACCTGAGACCACATTACTGTCCAATTCTGTGCTTGCCTCTATTAACCGTTTAGTATTATATTGTAGTAACATATCCCACGTGACTAGGTATTCAACATACGGTTAATAATCTTACGTAAAAACTTTGACACAGTTTACAAACACTCTTAAGGTATCATTAATCCTTAAAGTATTGAATGAGAACCAAGCAAGTGTGACAGTATTTGAAAAAAAGGGTTACGTAGAGACAATGAGTGGCTAGGTGACACAGGAATGATTATGCGAAGAACGGTAGAGAAAACTTTTGTTATGTCTCAGTGGATTAGGGACCGGAATGTAGTGAAGGTAAGAGGATTCAAACCTCTTATGAGATACAGTTTATAATTTTTCGGTCAGGTATTTTCTTTATTTTAATATACCAATTACTATATCGATATTACAGTCGTCTGATCTAACCATTCCTGACATCGTTTGTCTAAGTTTTGAATATTCTTAATATTCTCCCCGTTTCTGAGTAAATGAGTACCTTACCTTACACAGTGGATTGTTCTCTTCGATATCTCTGATTTACGATTTCGATTTTGAGTGTTTAGATAAACAAATAAGTAAATAAATAAGTAAATAAATAATATTAAAGCTCTTAAACCGTCATATTGGACGATGAATAAAATGCTGCTTAAATGAGTCCAGGCTCCATAAAGCTTAGAGCGCTACAATCCTTATTACCGTTACAAAATATACACCTCAAATTCTTTTTAATGTTTCCGTATTTATTTAGGTCACCTTCCCAATTTTTCCTAAAAGCAAACCAAAAATTTGGGAGTCTACATGTGAAAAAGGACTAAACACACGTATTATATACAGGGAGGTAAATTTCATATCAGGTAGTGTTATTGGCAGCACTGACTTCTTATGTCCTTAGAGAGGTCCATCCATAATGAAGAGTTACCGACGATGCTGCTTGAGTGTCTAGTCAACACTTGAGCATGTGCCGCTAGGAGCGTTTGGGGTTAGGTAGTTAGTCCACTGCAAAAGATATAGCGCTACGGTGGAGTTACGACGCTGCGTGAAGGAGTGTACAAGATATTTTAAAGCTCTGTGGTCTGTGCCATCAACTTATTTAAAAGGGAAATAAACCACTAAGTTATTTCCCTCATCCTCTAAAGAATATATAATTGTGAATTATTAGACAACAAATAATTTGTTTCTTCCATAGTTTGGAGCAGGTGACCGCCATCATAATTATCAGATCTTCAAAGTAGTTTAGACGGTATATTGGAATTGCAATCTGATCCTTTGGATTGACAATTTATGGGTTTTTTATTTGCAATATTGATGATTAAAGTTTAACTACTATTCATTGGTATTGGTTTTACATGATCATTGTACTCTCATGATTTCCTTTGCCGTTCTGGAGCTCATTCTTACTTCCGTCATGGCAACTGAGATAGATGGTGCCAGACATTGCCTTATTCCTGCTGATCTGCTTTGTGTAATTGTGGAATACTGGAACACAGCTGCATTTAAGCGATGGGGAGATACTCAACAGCTAGACGCTATCCATATTTCTTTGTTATTCGGATGTCTATTCATTGCCCAGTGAAATAAAAAAGAGAGAGCAAAATCCCCTATTGACAACATTTTAATTATTATAAAATTCAAACGCTTTTTCTCACATATAACTCGTCTGCCCCTATCTAAATGCAGAACACAAAACTAAAGCGAGCATATGCCTCTCAAATACCAATTCATTTGTGATTATAGCATATTCATTAAAACATTTTTCCTTTGTGTGTAAACATTGTGATTTAGTAGATTCATATGACTTTGTCTAACAATAACTTCTTACTGTTATGAATGAATATAAACCTGGCGAAAAGTATATTCTTGTTCAAAACTAGGGTGCGTTTATTAATTAATGACTTGCTTCTGGTTAAAAAGAACCAGGAGGACACTAAGGAAACAATTCTTAAACTATTGTCCTTAGAATACAGAAAATCGAGTTCGACATGTCTCAAAATTAAATGATGGCTAATTTTGTTCGAGCAACAGGATGGTTGAAACGTTAGTGTTATCTAACATGACAAAAACTGGAGATCCAAGATATTTAAGGCAGGGTAGTGCTTGGAAGTTAAAAGAATATCAATTGTTTAATATAATTATGTTTAAATTTTTCATTCAGATCAGTAACAATGCAATTTCATAAGCATTGATAATGTGTTTTTACTATCTTACGCTTTAAGATAAAGGTTTATGTAAATGATTTTATGGTCCATGACATGACGGTATTTATATATGTTAGTGGCGTGTAGTGTCATTAGTTCACATTTCCTTGTTAGGAGTATGCAATAAGTAGGAATTAGTGAACTTTCAAGAATACTATACTGTACGATATGCTAATAAAAGTCCCAGTATTAATGCCTTAACTTTACTCGAGGTGTAAATCATTGGATTTCCTACTTCCGGTCAAGCCAGTAGAGCAACCGAGGGCGGAACAACTCGCAACTAGAGCAACAGATGGCGCTACCATATCTGTTTAAAAGTATAAAGAACACATCTTTTTCATTGTTTCACCTGGTCGATTACGATCTGTGCGTTCGCCAGAAAGCATTGTGCAGGTTAGGAAATCTACTGAGGATGAACTCAGCAAAGAAGCATGGAATTGCATTGCAAATGTTAGAATTGTGCGGCACATTTTACACCAACACATAAAATTCAAGGCCTCAGAGATTGTAACAAGATCCGCGAGGCCATAAGAGAAGTTCGACCTATTACACCGCAACGCATAATGAATAACTTTCGAAGTCTTATATTGAAGGTGATTGTGCACATCTAAAAGATGTGGTCTTCAATACGTGAAGGTGCATAATTGTAATTCCAAACTCTGTGGTTTAAATATGTACCAACAAAGTTGTTATATGTATTAGGGTCTAAAATATATATCACTTTAAAATACCTTTACTGTTTCTGCCGAACCCTGAACATGATATTTCGCGCATGCGGATGATAACATGTTTCCTTCCTGAAGATATGACCGCAGCTGAACAGTGCACATACACGCTTCGACGCTTTGACCGATCACCCAATGTGCTGGCAGGCTATATCGGAGTGTTTTTTGCTGCGTCCCACCCTTAATGGTGCTTAACTGAAAACCGGAAACTTTAAAGCCGATTTTATAGGTAGGGTTATGATATTTAAGTGAAAGTCCGTTTGTAATGCTGACAGGCTAAACGCAGCCCACAAATGTTTGCTGATCCCCACATTTCCTTTTGGGTTTTACCGCAGAAAGAACTTTCTTTGGATATTAAGAATGGTTTATAAGGTAGCAGTTATAGTCCTCTGAGTGTGTGCTGGGCAAAACCCAATGCATCCTGATTGTGTTTCAATCTTTCAAGAAATTTCGTTGTTTGGAGTTGCACTATAATCAGCTCTTGGAGGATTTCGATGCTCTGCATGGCAATAAGTGCAGATGTGGTGACTGCCGTATCATCGGCAATTAGGTAAGTAAAGCAAGGAAAAGGCAACGAACAGAGGATGCACAGGCATTAAAGTAAAAAAAAGCATAGGGCCTTATTTATTTATATCCCCTGGAAGTGGAGCGGTCTGTAAATATCATCAGACTCTTTGTAGCTTATACAAAGTTACTTGATACCTACCTACCTTGATAGCGACCTCCGTGTCGCTACACCCCGTACTCATCTTTTTGTGAATTCACTTATCCACTTACAAAATATATTTTGTTATTTCTTAGTATTTCAAGCTTTATAATGTTGTTTCCATTCATTGTTTCTTATTGCTCAGTTCGGCCAGCAATTTTCCAAATATATCAGGACCGCACTCGCGATCTACAATTTTGAAAGCTTCTGTGCAGCTGTAACTTGGCAAATTGAAACTGGTATAACTACTTTAGAAAACATGGATTGAGATGGATTTGAATTGGAAGCTAAAACTTTACAGAATAGATATTATGAAAGCAAACTATACAAGAAGAAACAATTGTGTGATTAGAATATTATACGTTTCAAGCATGAACGTCAATAATAATTAGTATTGGATATTTATTATTTACTACTGAATTTAAAACAAATCATTGGATTGTTTAGCAGCTGCCACAGAATAATAACAGATCCTCAACTCAGTGTTAAAAACTGAAGACGCATAAGGGCGCTCTTTCCTGAAACTTTAGACCCCGGCAACCTTGGCACTTACGGCTGGTAAGGCCGGTGATGTAGTAAGCTTCTATTGCGACCGAGCTATGGCGCATTCGCTTGCCCTTCCCTTCGGCTCCCGTTTTCACTGACTGATAGAATCCAACTTCTTTCGAAATCACATCTCGCCACACATCAATAGTTTACGCGCATTTCAGCTATTGCATGTTAGCATAATACGCGTCAAATACGCTGAGGAAATATGCCGTAAACTATTCAACAGTGTGCAACATGTGACTTCAAAAGAAGTTGTGCAATTTGTGAAAAAAATTTCAAGAATCCACTTTAACTTTTAGGGTTAAAAATGAATAATTGACTTCCAGAAAACATTATACCTTATTCCTGTTGCAAATTGATAATTTTTTCTTTAAAAAGAATTAAAATTTTAAAAACGAGAGAGTTAGACCACTTAAGATGCTGTTGAGATTATACAAGAAATCTGTATGCCCTTTCCCTCAAGCTTCTTAGTGTAATACTTAAAACTAAGATAACTTAACACTAAAATAATGAACCTGTAGATACAGGAAAACAGGTAAGGATATCATAACGTTATATGTAATGCAATTTCTTTAACACAGAATGTTGAAAAATTTCCTGGAATAACAGTGAGAGAAAAACCCTAAAGAAATATGTACATAAATTTGAAATGATAGCAACTATGTACAAAAAAATAGCACTATTTCTTTAAAATGACAACAAAGCAGCTCTGTTAATGGTTACATTAAATAAGAATTTTAAAAGCTCAATAGTACATACATTATTTTCAGCACAAGTGTACTAAAGTATATTCAGAGAAAAACCTGAAATTGTTGATCGATTCATATAAGATTAATAATGTCAAATTAGTACAGAAGTCAGTATTGGCAACTGGTGACATAAATTTCATAAATGGTACTATTTTATATACTTCTAATCACTTTTTGTTGAATTAACATTCACAAGTGCAGAATAAATTATGAAAAATAATAATTATATTAAAGCTGTATCATTCATTTAAAATTGTCCTAAGCTTAACTCTTGTCTTCACAACACAAGATTATTTACAGCATTGAATATTTAAATGCTTCATTGGCATGCATATGCACAGTAATGAATGCTGAAGAAGAAAATTTGCCGTTTTAAAAATAAAATTTAATGCACAGTGTATCTTCCAATAAGAGATTATTTCATGTAGTTATCTGACTGTGAAGTATAATTTGCTTAATGTGCAGAGCAATTGGTTGGATAAATGGCTTGCTTTAACTTGATAAGACTTTAATCAATATACTTTATGACTAAGATGGCAAATGGAGCCCTCTGCATAGTGTAAACCTCTCAGTCCATGACATACAACTGAATGTGTGTCAAATAAATAACTCAATGAAAGATTACACTATGAACTATTAATTCTGTTTGTAGTTTTACTTAAGAAGTGAAAGTGATGGAACTGTGTGTTTGAGTAGTTAATAGAAAATAATTTAGTAATGTAATTTATTTGTTCACACTTATAAGCATTATATCTTTTGACAGTCCATAATTCCCTTATGTGTTCACTACAAAGATAATAGAAGTGCATTATATAGCAAAATAATGTGCAGTTTCTTCTACTTTTCAAAATTATTATGTAGCTTCGCATCACTGCATGTAATGAATGGCTCATATTTTCGGTAAAACATCTTTTTCCCATGCCAAAGATTGATATTTTCATTCCAACTTAGAACAATGAGAGGATGTTTAACAGTGTAGTTTCATGTGACATGTAACATTTCTGTGGGTCACGCTAGTAACGTTATATCACCCTTAAAATGGTTAGCATTACAGAAATTGTGTACCAATATTACTCATAAATGGTGGCAAGTACATATTGAGAACAGATGTACCACAGAATACATAAATGCTGTGCAAATATCACTTTAACTTGTTATTTTTCTGAACCCATATGTGTGTGTGTGTGTGTGTGTGTGTGTGTGTGTGTGTGTGTGTGTGTGTGTGTGTGTGTGTGTGTGTGTTAACAAGGAAGAGGATTTATAACCTATTATTTATTATGAAGCTTTACTAATTTGAGGTCAAGCCACACTGTGTTTAGGTCCTAACTAGCTGACATTGTGCATGTTTTAAGAATAACTGGAATAATAGAAATAAAATTAAAAGTGGCATATAATGATGATGACACAATGACATTTTAATCATTCCTTGCAATGCACAATTACACCTAAAAACTTGTAAAGCTTTTTCAAATAAATTCTAATCCCATCAGATCTCTTCAAAGATGGTTATTCAGGTAAATAATTTAGTGTAGTGTGTAAAATAATATTGCATAGTGACTACTGTATTAAACAATATAGAAAAAATTAGGCTTAGCTCTAAACTCCAAAAGGTGCTGCCTTATCTATTTCATAAATAATAATCAATACACCAATTACAGTATCTGGTTTCCATAAGCAAGTTTCTCTCAAATATTAGCTAACTGGAACTTAACTTACAGAATGTTCCGGCCAATACCACACTACATAAATCGTTGGCTCATTTATCAGACCTGCATTTTTATTTCATTTTTTCTATTACTTTTATAATCGCCATCCGTAAATTACATGGGACAAATTGATCAAACCATGAAATAATATTCAAATAAGGCTAAGTCCACAGTGTATAGTCACACGATATTTATTTTATCTTTCACAATAATGGAAATAGGGCATAAATTCCCTATCCCACAATGCCACCTGACGGAGATTTGCACTAGGGTTATGCAGAACGTGTGTCAAACTCGCTCCCATCGACGCAAAGGAGGTGGGCAGAAATATTGTTAACAAGTATTATCTGATTCAGATGCCAGGTAGGTATCCCTGCTCATATGTTGAAATTAAGACTGAACCCATATATCATACCACAGAAAAGTTTGTCATACTTTCGCTTTGGGCACTTCCATTCTGAAACACAATTACTTGTTTCTCTTATATTGCACTTATTTAGCTGAACTTTTTTAATAAAGGGGAATTATAACAGTAGCAGCTACTAAAATAGTTTTTCTATTTACTGTAAACACGTAATATAGTAAGTGAAGTCAGCTATGTATGACTAAGGGTACAGACAGGTTTAATAAATATTGCTCAAGCAACTGCCAACCTGAAAATTGCGCATATGCTCTCTGTAAAAAAGATTCTGTAACATACATGGAAAAATTCCCAAGGCCCTATCGGTTGGATATACCGCAGTTGTCTATTAGCACGGAGTACACATGAGAATGCAAACATCTAAAACAACTTTAGTCTCTCGCAGCAGAATAAAGATCGCTTACGTGATTGCCGTGCAATTCTTCCCGTTAAATTCTGTAACTGTTTAATGGACCAAGGGAAATTTTGATAAGGTAAATGAAAACGCGCTAAAGAATACTGTGTACAACAATGAGTACAGAAAAGCAGAAAGTAACGAGTTACTAAATATTCGTATTCTTGAATTGATGTTCAAAGAACTCTGCAGGAAATATATTTATCTTGACCACCTGAAAACAAATTAACCTATCAGTTTAATCGGTAGCAATTATTAGAAGGACCATAATGCTTAACACATTTATATCCAGTTAATGCATTCTTAGAATGTATATATTCAACGGTCCATTGTCACGATGTAACATGATATTTAATCTCAGGTCCTTGGCATGTGCTTATTCAGATGTGTGCCATGAATCGACGTTTGTGTAAAGTCGCCCGTAATCGTGTCGACTGAATTTATAGCAGCATATTGAGCCCCTTTGTAGAGAAAAAAATCTGAGCAACGATTTTATATTACCCTCCCTAATTCTATAAGTAATTATGAGTGTATCAATTTTATCACCTGAGTTATCGTAGACGAATTCCTCTGAAACATGGGGTTTGCTTGGAAATGCTTTACATCCCATCGCAAAAACGCCAAATGGTACTAAGCTAACTTGGATACACCATACAACATCTAATTTTTTTCCACCTTAGAATCAATGTCCTCCACCACAAGTAAAGGAGACGATTGTTATAGCATATGACGTACACCTTGTGCACATTTCAGTTAATAATATTTACAATCGCATGCAAGTTCCAAAAAAACTTAATAAATACCCTGAAATGGACATGAATCAATACTGCAAGAGGACAAATCCGTTGCTATATACTCAATTTAGGGTACTTGCTATTTGACGCAGAAATAATTGTTCTTATTTTATTGTGTTTTTGTACATTACAGATGATCCTACTTTTCTGGCAATAAAGCCCACTTTAATCTAAGCTAAACCTAAAGGATTTACCTATATGTCATACCAAGCTGCGCATATTGTTGTCACTGCATATCCTCGGTATAACATATAACCGGTAGAGCTATCTGTGGAACGCAGTAAGAAATTATGGAGCTGATTTTGGAACTAAGCCAGTAACCCTTTCTGGAGTAAAATCGGTGTAACATTTCCGATCCAGTGCTCCAAAGCGACATATACTTCAATCATTTTCAAATATTATGTATAAGTTTACAGAAGTGGATGCGTAGCGCATTTCGATTATGTTAGTTAAAACATGCCGTGTCTCAAACCAGGTACGGTGACTAGCGTTTTTAAGATATATCGATACTGAAAACTGGAATTTAAGGACAAAGGTATGCTCCAAAATCTTTGATATGGTGTAGTAAGTTTTAATAAATTACCTTCTCTTAACAAGAACAAGTTTATCAAGATTTTGCTTATTTATTGTACTTTGACCTGGTAGTTTATTTTTGAAGCTATTTCCTGCAACGTTAAGTTATATTGAAGAATGTCTTGTATCTGTGAAATGGTATACAGATGGGCCCAGAGTCCACAGAGCTTAAGAATAAACTAAGGACCGACGAAATGCCAACAAAGTATCCCAACATGACCAGGATTCCAAATCGGGACGCTTGAAATCGGGACAAAACTAAAAAATATCAAATAACTATTAATTGTCCTTAAAATAACAAATCAAAATCAGTATCCTTTTAGCCAAAGTTGCCTGCGTAATAAAGGATAGAAAAGGTTTTTTCTCCAAAAAAGAGCCACATTGCTCCGATACCATTGGATAATATGGTTGTTACACAAAAGTTGCCATAATTTGGCTACAAGGCACACACAATTTTTATCTCGTTGCCTAGTGTTAACCGAGGTGAATATATATATACGTAATTATGTGGTATTTTATCTAAAATGTACAAGTGGAAATTCGAAGAACAGGAATATCTGAATGGGCACCAAAACTTTATTGTGCTGGTAGCTACGTCATGACCTTTAACTTCTTTTTGAATGGCAGCCCAAAAAAATCAACTTTATGAACAAGTACTGTAAAATTAAAACAAATATCTTGTAACATTTATGACATGGTGTCTACATAAATAATAAGCCTTGCCTTAACTTTGGTCCGCAGTGAGATATACACCTTTATGTGTATTATGTTCTCCTAATCTGTTATGTTTTAATAGTTATTCAAAACATATTACTAAAGACATTCTGAAAAAATCAACAAAAAAATTGTGTTATCACGGAAACAACTTAAATGTATGCTGAGCAAACAAAATCCCTGTTGCCATTTTTGACAATACCAAAATGTTCTAAATTCTCGTAGTCGAATGCTTGGAAGGTATTTAATTTATATGTTTAACTTATGGTTTTTTTTTGTAATTTACGTCCGCCCCAACGTTAAGTTATATCGGACGGTGAATGAATTGGGTGAAATGGTGCTTAACTGAGTTCAGGGTCCATGGAGATTAGAGTTACCTACATTCTTCCTGAAGGATAAGGGAAAACCCCGGAAAAACCCTATCCAGGTAACTCACCCTGAACGAGATTCGAACTAGGGAGCTCTTGACCGTGAGGCAGACATGCTACCATCTACGCTACCGAGGCGGGCATATACATGGTTTGTTTTCATTTTTGAGTTCAGTTACTCAACCTTCCCACAAATTCAAAGACACGCACACAGAAGCCTATCCAAGAAAACTTGGCTGAAAGGATACTGAATTTGTTTTTTTTTAATTTAAGGATACTTAATCTTAAATTAATCTATTTAATTTTTTCTGACCTTCAAGTGGTGCCGCTTGGGAATCCCAGTTAGGTTGGGTTACTATGTTAGCATTTAGTGGGTCCTTAGGTTATTGTTAAGGGTAATGTTCTTTGTCTGTAAACTTTGTGGACTCTAGGAACATTTGTATACAATTTCAGCGATAAAACACATTCATCAATACAACGTGGTGTTGCAGGAATTTTCTTCCAAATTAAACTACTAGGTCCGACTGGCGAACCATGCGAATTTAAAGGAATGTGGCGTCCGCGGCAAGAGTGCGTGCGCATTACCAAGGTAGTTCCGGTTTGCGAGGATTTCGTTTCTTGAAACTCTGTCGATATAGTTTGTTTACTCATAATTATTAACAACTATTCTGAATCTGGTGTTATCAGTGCAACTAGTGGGAAGACCGTCACAGGAGTTGTTTTTTCATACAGAGCACATGCACGCTTGCACGCATACACACGCGCGCGCGTGCGAGTGGTCACACGTACATATATACAAAATAAACATTACGCATTTCCTAAAAGCTGCAAGCAGTACTTTGGTATACAGCAAACTTTGGTGTTCAACAATATATTTGCAAAACTAAAGATTTGTAGCGCGAAAATTTTTGCACATGATCTCGAAAATGCTTTATGTTTTCAAAATAGTTTGCATGAATTTGGCCAAGTGTCATGATATAATAAGTAATCAAAATTTTGTTAGAATGGTTCTTGTAAAAGAAGGTAATTTAATGAAACTTACCTTACCGTATCACAGATTTTGGAGCCTTCCGTTGTTTTTAAATTCGAACTTTCAGTGTCGATATATGTTAAAAACAGTACTCACCGTTCCTATTTCTCAGGCCATTTCTTAGATATAGCATAAGGCTAAAAACACTAAGATTTCGCCAACATAATCGAAATGGGCCTCGCAACCACTTCTGTAAACTTGTACACAATATTTGTAAGTGATAGAAGGATATGCCTTTGTGGAGGAGTGGCTCCAAAAATGTCGTGTGATAGTAGTAATAAGCTATTATTTAAGTTATATATTTTATTATTGCAAGGAAATAAATTTTAGTAGTACCGAATTTACTCCAGGAACGCTTATTGACTTACAGGCCACATCAGTTCCATAAGTTCTTGTTGCTCTCCACAGATGGCGCTACCTGTTATATCTTATGCAGAGGGTAAGTAATGACAATAGTATGCTAAGCTTTGTATGTCATATAAGTAGGTGCTTTAGATTCAGCTTAGAATAATAATTAGCTTTATTAACAGAAATGTAAAATTATCTGAAATGTATAGAAACACAATATCAAAGGAATTATTAGATTATGGTCACAGAGGAATTACGCCGAAGTGACTATACATCAACAGACTTCGACCTATAGGAATATGTGTTCCCTGTAAATTTTGAAAAACAAAATTGTTGAAAGAAATTTATGTTGGAACTTTATAAGCATTTATAAAATGTGTAATTTACCAGGCTATGCATGCTTTCTGGTAAGATTTTCTGCTAAAAACACATGGTACTGTTTAATCATCACCTCTTCGATAATCTGAGGAGTATACATCAATGACATTCTGAAAAAATAGTATTATTATATAAATATCAGTAATGAGTCCTGAATAGCTAGTAAAACGTAACAGAATGGGAGAAAAAAATACAAATGAAGTTGTATATTCCATTAAGGACCATGATTATGGCCACTCTAATTAATTATAGAGGCACCATTTCATAAATATTACAAGGCATTTGTTTTAATTCTACAGAACTGGTACACAAAGTCTGTTTTGTCGGACCGCCACAAAAACGAAAATTAAAGGCCATGACGTAGCGACCAGCACAGTAAAGCTTACAGATCATTCACAACCTCCTGTTCCTCAAAATTTTACTTGCATATTTAAGAAATAATACCTCAAAACACACACAGATTACCCCTCGGTTAATACTAGGCAACTGGGTGAAAATTTTGGGCGCTTTGCAGCCATTTTATTGAAAACTGCTCTATAGAAACCTTTGTGTAACAACCGTATTATCCAGTAGTATAACAGCAATATGGCTCGTTTTGGGGAGAAAATATCCTAGCAAATTTACATTTATGAGTTCTACACTGCTGCCTTACTTATTTTAAAAATTATAATCAAACCATTAATTACATTAACTGAGTTTCCATAAACATTTTGCTCTAAAACTTCAGCTAACTGGAAATTAACTTACAAATCCTTCCGTCAAACGCCACATTACAAAAGTCTTTGGCTGATCTCTCAGACCTGCATTTTGATTTTATTCTTTCTCTTGCTTTTATAATCTCCATCCTTAAGTCATATGGGAGAAGTGTATCAAGTCAGGAAGTGATATTCAAATGAGCTAAAAGCTCTCAGTGTTTAGTCACACAATATTATTTTATCTTTCACAATAATGGAAACCGCACTACAACTCCACCTGACGGAGGTTATAAGCAGGGTTATCTTAAACTTGAGGCAGCCACAGTTCTAGCTACGCAAATGAGGTGGGGAGAGTTAGAGATATTTATAAATATCGGATTGAAGTGCCAGAGAGATAAGTATCTCTGATCATATATTGAAATTAACACTGAACCCATATTTCGGGACAGAGAAAAGCGTTGGCTTATATTCACATTTGGGCACTTTATATTCTCAGAAACACTTACTTGTTCCTCTTATATTACGTTTACTTATAAAAGTTTCCAATAAAGGGAACTGTAACTGTTGGTCCTATTTCAATAGAGGTTTCTATTTACTGTAACCAGGTATTAGACAAAGTCGAGTCAGCTATGGATGACTAAGGATACACACAAGTCAAAAGAATATTGCTCAACAAACTACCAATATAAAAAGTGAGTTTCCTCCCTCGGAAAAAAAAAATTCTGTAGAATCCAGGGAAAACACTCCAATATCCTAACGGGTGTTTATAACGCACTGGTCTACTATCACGAGGTACACATGAGAACGCAAACATCGAATACAGCTCTAGTCGCTCGTAGTAGAACAGATTTCGCTCGTGCGGCTTCCATTCATTTATGACCACTACAATCATAATGGTGCTGCTTAACATATTTTATAAATAATAATCAGTCCACTAACTAAATCAACTAGGTTTCCATCAACCTGTTCCTCTCAAATATAAGCTAATTGGAACTTAGCTTACAGACTCTTCCGGCCAACACCACATTACCTAAATCTTTGGCTCATTTCTCAATAGTGCATTTTGATTTTAGTTGTTTCCATTGCTGTTATAATCTCCATCCGTAAATCACATGGGACAAATGGATCAAATCATGAAATGATATTCACATGGGCCTAAAGTGCACACGATATTTATGATATCTTTCACAATAACGGAAAATTCGAAATAAAGCCCTATCCTACAACTCAACTTCACGGAGTTTCAATCTAGAGTTTTCTAGAACGTGAGTCAGCCACGCTTCCAGCAACGCAAAGGAATTGGGCAGGGATATAGGTAGTGATAAGTATAAATGTACTCAAGTGCCAGAGAGATAGGCATCTCTGATCATAAGCTAAAATTAACAATGAACCCATATTTCAGGACAGAATAAAGCGTTGGCATATATTCGATTTTGGGTACTTTCATTTTCGAAGATACTTATTCCGCTTATATTACATTTATATACCTGAACGTTTTCTAAAAAATGGAATTATAACAGTAGCGCCTATTAAAATAGCTTTTTCTACTCACTGTAAACACGTAATATAGTAAGTGAAGTCAGCTATGGATGCCTAAGGGTACAGACAATTTGAATAAATATTTCTCAACCAACTGCCAACCCGAAGAGTGTGTGTATGATCTCTGCAATAAAGATTCTCTAACAGACACGGAAAATATTCCAAAAACCTATCGGTTGGATATACCGCAGTTGTCTACTATCACGGAGTACACATGAGAATGCAAACATCGAGAACAGCTCTAGTCTCTCGGAGTAGAATTAAGATCGCTTGCGTGATTGGCGTGCAATTTTCCCCGTTAAATTCTGCAACTGTTTTAATGCACTAAGGGACATTTTGATAAAGGCGGTGTATGTGGGCCACATATTGGATGTGCAAATACCTAGATTAAGGTTAATAAGGTAAATAAAAATGTGCGTAAGAATACTGTGTAACAATGAGTACAGAAATGCAGAAGGTAGAGAGTTAATAAATATTTGAATATCTGAATTGATTTGCAAATATGACTGAAGAAATTTAGTAATCTTGACCATCTCTAAACAAATTTACGTATCTGGCCACTCGGTATCAATTATTAGAAGGACAATAATATTTAACACAGTAATATCAAGATAATTTTTACTTAGTATTTTTATAAACAACGGTCCCATGTCATGATGTAACATGATATTTAATCTCAAGTCCTTTGCACCTGCTTATTCAGACGTGTGCCATGAACCGAACTTTGTGTAAAGTCGACCGTAATCGTGTCGACTGATTTAATGTTAGAAAATCGAGCCCCTTGGTAGAGAAAGAATCTGAGCAACGATTTTATATTACCCTCTCTAATTATTAGTGAATTAATTACATCGCCTGAGTTACCTTAAACGAGTTCCTCTTAAACATAAGATTTATTACAAATTGCTTTACATCTCATCGGACAAACGCCAAATAGTTCTAACATTACTTGGATACCCCTTACAACTTGTTATTTCGTTTTTACCTTAGAATCAATGTTTTCCACTATAAGGAAAACAGACGAATGTTATTGTAAATCACGTACACGTTTTGTATATTTTACATAATAATGTTTATAATCGAAATAAGTGCAAACAAAGCTCAAAACTATTTCATTGTACATCACAGACAATCTTCGTACATTTTGTTTAATAATGCTTACAATCGAATTCAAGTTCTAACAGCAAGAAAAAAAAGATCTTGTAATGGACATGATGCAAAGTTCCAAGAAAGGGAAATCCGTTTGTATATACTCATTTCGGGATACTTCCTTTCTGCCGCGAAACTAAAATTCCTTTGTTATTGCGTTTCTGTACATTCCAGATACTTCTACTGTTCTGGTAATTAACACCACTTTAATCTAAGCTAATCCTGCTCCATTACTGGTCTTCCCTGGCGGGCAATTTAAAATAACAACAAAATCGTCTTATTCATAACGTATATTTATAACAAAACATCAATATGTTTCACTCACATTATTTTCTCAATACAATTTTCCACAAAGGCTGATTTTTCCACCTGCTCAAAATGTTAGATAATAGTTATTACACGTTTCCTTGTTGTTTCAAGAAAGATAAGGGGTCTAGATGTTTAACCAACATTTGAACCTTAACCCACGAAAGAGATTTGCTACAACAATACTTTTAGTGATTAATGTTGTTGCTACCATTTCTGTATGTTATATACAAATGTGAGTAAGAAGAATTTATGAAGTGCAGCATTTGAAAATAGGATTCGTGACTTGCGTAACATTGGTACGGGATCTTTATTTCACACGAGAGAACGTACAGGGTATGTATTATTACCGAACCATTTTGTAAGTTTAGACAGCATTATTAGGTTTATTGTGCTACATTGCCGACCGCATGCTCTGCGCAATCTGCTCCAGGTCTTCAAGTGTCTGAATAAGAAACCTAACATGGCGCTAGAAAAAGAACCGGAAACAAAAGTACAGCAAGTGGGCAAAGAACGTAAAATGGACATAATGATTATCTGTAAGCATTTATTTGTAATTCTTTAATTAATTCTTTAAATAATTTTATTACTTGTAATTCTACAGTCTATTACTTTAAATTTTAAACATTCTTAGGATGCTAAATTAGGAGATAAAGCTGAATTGTGATATCCATAAAAACAGGAGATATTGCAACTTTCGTCGTCCAGGGTTCCTTTCTAGGATTTTCGTTACAAGGTTTTGAAAACTACGCTGATTT
>CM060950.1:238529778-238547278 GCA_030765055.1 Mantis religiosa | reverse complement strand
TTACCTTTGCTTTAGTTAAAATTAGAATTATGTTTTGTGTTAGGTCAAGATATATTTGTCTTTGTGTTCTATATCAGGAATAGTTACTGTAATTTTTTTTTTTATTTTCTATATTACCATTTGTCTTATCACTAATATTTTGAATTATAGGTCTTCAATTAATCAGTATTTTAATCGGTTTATAGAGTTCATATTGCTTGGTTATTTATTATCCTAGTGTAAAATCTTATAATGTCCGAATATTAACTCAAGTAGGAGCTGTAGCTATTTTGTGAATATTTGAATATAAAATTATATTGATTGTTTAGGTTGTATAATTTATCTTTAAGTTAATTTTCAGCTGTACTATCAGGAAAACTACTGACGTGGTACACTCACATGACTTTCTCAACTCTTGTACAAATATTTATTTCTCTCTTTACTTCAAGGTAAATAATTTATTGTAGTTACAAGGGAATACAGTAGACCTTGAGTGATAGTCAGATGTTTTTACCGGTTGTTTAGGGGACGTCTTTGAAAATATATTATTATTGTAAACTATTTTGCTCTTTTAACGTTAGCTTGCCTTAGCTTTCTAAGATCCAATTTGGCCCTTTACATTTCATATCCGGACGGGGCTTCTTTGAAAATACGCTTTAATTCAAGGGACATCAAAACGTATAGATCTTGCCACTGAAGGCTCTGTATTGAATTTTTGGACCTTAGCGAAATACTTTCCACACCCAAGTACATCAGAAGGACATTTCCTTTTAGAAAATATAACTACTGTGGAATTGTGGAATATAATGTATAGGAAATCTGAAACGGCTGGCCTCACAATTTAAATGTATCAAACATAAATTGTATGTTACAATAAGATCTACATTCCATATGAGGTAACACTTTCTTTCTCTGTTACACTTTACAGTTATTTAAAGGGTTCCAGAGAAATAAGGAATTTTGACGACATTACCAGCAGATAAACATATGAATTCCATTTGTCATGAAGATGTTTTAAAAATATATATTAATTAATATCTTTTGATCCCATTTTGATATAACCGAGATATTCTAAAAGTTTCCATTTAAGGGGTAGTTCGTTATTGGGAAACTTTATTGTAAGTCTTGCTTTTCGTCCTTGATGTGAAACATTTATACAACTTTGGTATTTAACCTACTTTCGTGTACTGAGTTTCGTTGAGAGGATTTTCGCCATATTCAGGTGTTCCAAAGCTATACATTTCCAATGGTTTTTCGACATTGAATTTTTGGCTACAAGGCAATTGTACAGAAGGTATTATGTTAACGCTAAAATAAATCCGAATGGAAAAGCGGTACAACCTTGCAGTTTAAATATCCCGCGTGTTTCCTGACTGACTGCGATCACAGCTACACGCCGTCTCCTGAAACACAGAGTACACGTAGAGCGTTGCAGATGTCGCTCATGTTGTAATTGTTATGTGTGCAGCAATGTATCCTAGTTATTATGAACCTTTTGAGAGATATTAGAACATAATCTTTTACTTCGTTGCAAAGTATTTGAGAATGTTAACTTAATATGTAGGAGGTACATTAGACAAAATATTTCATATAGGCGGAAAAGAAACATTGTGTTTTAGAACTGAAGTCTACAGAGAGTTGTATAAGAGAAACACATTCAATCTTTATATTGCAAATTTACCATTAAAACATGAGCGGGTCCATCGCCTTCCTCCCTGAAACGCCTACCGATCACAGAGCCATACGAAAACACCTAACAGATCACAAAGCACAATACCTCAATACCTTATTACCTGAGGAGAATCTAATGTACGTCACATTGAAGGAACTACCAATGCACTTCACAGAGGCAGATGTCCAAGACCTCCTACAAAAGATGGAGTACCCAGTTGAGCGTGTTGGACAACTCCGATCAAATCGCTCCCCGACACAGCAAAAGCTACCACATTTCCGAGTAGCTCTTCGGAAGGAGCCCCGCTCAAGCGTCATCTATAAGGAAACCCACATGTTTGACGCCATTATAAGGGTTGAACCTTATAAGCCGCCTGCACGTCCATTACAGTGTACGAACTCTCATCAGTTCACGGACAGTACAGCGGGTTGCAGGTTTGAACCAGTATGCTCCTACTGTGGTGACTCAGGCCACAAACGTCCAGAATGTAAGAGGTTAGGTCTTGCTGGATCTAAACCAACATGCAGTAATTGCGGAGGTGAGCACTCTTGCCGTTACGCAAAGTGCCCTGTCTGGCAGGAGGCCAGAATAGAAATGGAGCTCAACAAGACCGGACAACGTACGTGTTTTGACGCTGCTCCTAAGATACCAAACCCACAAAGCATACCCAGGGAAGCATTCAAAGGAACTCGCTACCCTGGTCTCCCTCCAGTTAAAAGACCACAGTTCCCAAATTATGCAGCTACCGCATCTGCAACACGAAGTCAAAATCCTTCACTGCAACCCCGTCAACCAGAGCTGCAAGCGCCTATGCAATCGCAAACCACATCAGCTCCACCAAAGCCACCAACACCACCACAACGTCCACCTGTTAACAGACCAACATCAGGAGTAGCTCCATCTACACCGGCCAACAAACCTATGTGCCCACTAGGACAGACTAACGTATACTCCAGAACGCCCATGCAGCAGCGGCTATTGACTCGCGCCACCGCAAACCACAACCTTCCACCGACTTCCAAACCATCGCTTCCTGATGAACAGTTTCTAAGCCTTATGTCCAGTATTCCACTCGCCCTTCAAGCTGACTTCGTTGCTGCTTTGGATGATGCACTAGCCATCCGCCCCCCTTCATTACCGTCACAAACAATATTGGTGCACACCGTATTTGTATTTATGGGCAATAATGGCGGAAGTCAATAATATAATAAACAACATCACCAGCCTACGCATTTGTTCCTGGAATGCCAATGGACTACGACATAAGTTACATGAAGTCACAAACTTCATCACTGGCAATAAAATCAACATCTTCCTTGTCCAAGAAACACACTTAGCTCCACGCTATAGGGCTACCATTCCAGGAACGGTTTGTTATCGAACTGATCGTCCAGATGGCTATGGAGGTACTGCAGTATATATCCAAAGGCACATTCCCCATCATCGCCTACACCTGCCTGTTTCCGACGGTCTTGAAGGTACAGGAATCCAAGTTGTTACTAACAGGGGACCACTTAGCATCTACACGGTTTACATCCCACCAAGTAGAACAATTTTACAGCGAGACCTGGACCTTATTTTCAATAGTTCTCCCACTGTAGGCATGGGAGACTACAATGCAAAGTACACACTTTGGAACTCCACCATCACCAACAGTCGTGGACGCCTCCTGGAGCGCTATATAGAACGCAAGAACCTGGTCGTAGTTGCTCCCACCTCTCCCACCATAACTGATGGTAATCGTGGTCCCCCTGATTGATTGGATATAGCACTCCTATGCAGTCACCCAACTATATTCTCTCTTCCCGAACTCTCTTCCGATCATTTTCCTCTTCTCTTGCTGTATAAGGCAAAACTCACACCTAAGTCATTACCTTCTCACATAAATCCCCGAGAAACCAACTGGAGCAAATTTTCAAACATCATGGCCGAAAACCCGCCGATATTCACCCTTGCACAACAATAGAAGAAGCTGATAATCTGGAGCAGTTCATCAGTAGCAACATGGCTGAGGCCATGCGCGAAGCAACTCCTCCCCGTAAATCTCCATATAGTCCCCTCAAACCCATCCCAAAACATTTGCGCCAACTCATCTCGGCCAAAAACACAGCACTGCGAAAATTCCAAAATACGCGCCATTCACAAGACAAGAGGGAATGGAATCACCTCCAGGCTGCAGTGAAGATGGAACTTGCAGACAACTTCAATGACGAATGGGAAAGGAAATTATGTTCCCTCGACACCACAGATTGTTCTCTCTGGAGAATGTCCAAGGCTATGCTACGCATACCCACCTCAGATCCGCCACTTACTGATGGAAGTCGAGTGGCACAATCTTCCAGAGAAAAGGTCGAACTCCTAGCTGAATAACTGGCTGTTACTTTCCATCCAGCTGAATCCCCTGATTACGAACAAGTAGCCGAAATGGAAGGAGTGGTCCATAAATTTCTTGCCTCCCCCTACAACTCAGACGAAGTACTCCTCACCAACACCGCTGAGGTCAGTGGTCTAATAGCTTCAGTCCGACCCTACAAAGCTGCCGGTTGCGACTCCATACCATACTCTGCTTTTAAGGCACCCCTCAGAACTGGATAGCCTTGATAGTTCATCTGTTCAACAGCCTGCACCTTCTGTCATATTTTCCTGCAAAATGGAAACATGCAAAAATCATTACCATCCCCAAACCTGGCAAGGACTCTAAACAAATTTCAAACCATCGTCCCATCAGTTTGCTACCAGCTATTAGTAAATTATTTGAGAAGGTACTACAACATCGCCTCCAAAATCTCAAAACCAACTTCTACGTCTGGTTGACGAAGTAACCCGAGCCTTCAATAACAGACAGTATGATGCAGCTCTATTCTTGGACATCTCAAAGGCCTTCGGCTCAGTTTGGCATCAAGGCTTTCTTCACCGACTAATCAGTTACAACTTTCCTCCCTACATAATACACATTGTCAACCATTACCTTTCCCATCGCACCTTCTCCGTTGTCAGAGATGACATTACTTCCCGACCCTACCTTATCAATGCAGGGGTACCCCAAGGTAGTGTACTTGGCCCCCTTCTTTTCTTAACTTATATCAACACCCTTCCCACTATCTGGAGCTGCAACCTATACCTGTTCGCTGATGACACAGCAATCACCACAGCCTCTTGTCAACACATCACGGCTGTGCAACGTCTTCAGCGCTATGCTGACATGCTTTCCGCCTGGTTTCTCACATGGCGCCTACGCATAAACGCCACAAAATCACAGGGAGTTAACTTCACCCGTCGCCAAGTTCAAGACGTTCCAGAACTCCACATAGCAGGAGACGACATCCCCTGGAGTAATCAGGCCCAATATCTTGGAGTACAGCGTCTCACATGGAAAACACACATTACATCTGTTACCTCAAAAATCACAAAACGAATGGGTATGCTATACCCGTTATACAAAAAAGTCACCAATGAGTCTCAGAAATAAGATTCTCATATATCAACAAATATTAAGACCGGCTATCACTTACGCATGTCAAGTCTGGGGTGCTGCAGCATCATTACACTTAAACAAACTCCAGGTCCTGCAGAACCGATTTCGCCGTATTGCTACAGATGCTGATTGGTACATCCCCAACACCAATATACACAACGACCTCCCATTTCCCACTCTCACCAGTTACATCAGAACACTTTCATACAAATTCTACTCCAACCTAC
This sequence comes from Mantis religiosa, assembly GCA_030765055.1. Classification (NCBI taxonomy): domain Eukaryota; kingdom Metazoa; phylum Arthropoda; class Insecta; order Mantodea; family Mantidae; genus Mantis; species Mantis religiosa. The sequence goes on along the minus strand of CM060950.1, from coordinate 238,541,925 downwards.
CATCCAGTTTCAACCATCTCATCAGGGGTCTCGGGCAATATGATATAGACCCCGGGGCTACTTACAAACACCCACGAACCACCTTAGGCCTACCATAAATCTAACCTCCCCATCATACACTATTTCTATCGTAATATCTCTCCAAACTCTCATGTCATTAAAAAAAAACCTTAGAACAAAAGACAACCATCTATCCACTGCCAGATGCATTAATCACAACATAATGCCAGTAAGGGACAGTGTCCCGGTATGGCAACAAATCGAAGGCCCCTGCTCCAAGGAGCAGGATTCACCTTCAACGACACCACTGTGCTGTGTTTATATTGCATATTTTCATTCAATATGATTTAATACTTTTGTTGTTGGTATATTATATACTTTCTGAATAACTCTAGTACGCTCTAAGTACACGGAGGCACTGTTATATAAATCAAAACTTATGTATTATTCCTTATCTCTCCAAATGAGAAGTGTGAAGGGTTGTGCAGAAGTGTGAAGGAATGAGAATGGGAAGGAGTGTACAAAATATTCTAAGGCCTTCTGGTGCATGATATCAGCTTATTCGAAGACGAAATAAACTATCAAGCTACTTTATTTATTTTTATAAAGAAGACATAATACGGAACAGATACGTTTAAAAAAATGTCTGCCACAGGTTGAAGCAGGAGTCTGCCATGTTAATTATCAGTTCTCTAAAGCAGTTTAAACCGTATGCTATAAACTTTCCTTAATTAATTTCACTTACCAATGAGCCTTATTATTAAAACTATTCGTTATGCTACTTGTACTCACATGACTTTCTCTGCTGCTTGGGAAACTTGCCTTACAACCTGCTATATGACAAAAGTGTAACTATTAAATAATGTAAACGTATTTTTCATTTTGTTGCAGGAAAGTACATTATTCGTATAAATGCGGACCTCATCTGAGATGCGAGGGCCCTAACTTATGATCCACATGAAGTGCCAGTGAAAAGTAAGTAAACTGCCGCGATATTGATCTAGTGCATCCGTCTTCCACTATATGCTACAAAATATACATATTATTGAAGTTCGAGTTTGGTTGGTTCATCAGTGATTCAAAATATGTGATGTTGCTATCTGACGTCTGTGTTTTCGTCATGTACTGTCAGTTCTTACAGGTTGTCAAAACAAATTCGGTGTCCATTCATACCTTAGTTTGGATTTTACAGACATTTCTATAATTGTTAAACGTGTTTTCGCTAAAATGTAAGAAGTGCAGCACTGTTCAGCGATCCGTTTTTTACATTTAGATGCAAAAACTTCCGAGGATATAAAAGCGAAATTGAATGTCATACCTAAAATACTACACGGCAGCGAAGTATGGACCATAACTGAAAAAGGTAAAAGAAAGCTGCAGGCAAATAAAATGAAATTCCTAAGAAGCTATGCGGGATATAGAAAAATCGACTACAAACGAAATTAAGATATACTTGAAGAGCTAGAGATATTCGACCTGAATGCCATAGTACAAGAATGTAAAAGTAAATGGGTAACCCATGCACAAAAAATGGAGAAAGAAAAATTACTACGCTATTTTATGAAGTATAGACCAGAACGAATTGGGAGCATAGATTTAGCAACAAATCGGTGGAACCAAAAACTAAATTATGTAGACTGCTACAGGCAGTAATGCTAAAGGATGAAGGAAGAAGAAGAAGAAGAAGAAGAAGAAGAAGAAGAAGAAGAAGAAGAAGAAGAAGAAGAAGTGGAATATCATGATGATGACGATGGTGCACTGCCCCAGGTTGTTCCTGCTAGTGTTTTCAATACTCTAAATCTTTTATTAACGTTAATTAACTTAAATTAAGTTAATTTACCAATCTTTATGTGTTACATAGGTAGATGCCTATAAGTATTGCCTATCACATTGTGGACATAGAACTCTGAACTTTCAAACCTCAGCTGGTCCAAACTGCCACACTCCAAATTTCCCTTTGATGTTTAGGATCAATATCACTGAACTTTAGAGCTTTTAAGGTGCTTAATCTGTTAATGAATGCCTTGTATAAATTTATTCATTGTTCAATCTGAAGTTTTCATATATGTAACTTAAGCGTCTGCAAAAAGATCGGAAGGAGACAAAATTACACACCATAATATACAATAAATGAAATAAAAACAGGTTCAAGACAATTTTTATAAATAAATCCTGAGTGCAGATGTATAGTGCCAACAGCAATGGACATCAATTACTAAGGTCGCTAGGATCAAGAATACTGATGGAAAGTGTATGATTGCAGTCCCACCGTTACTGCTTTCGCTGCATCCTTTGGTATCCTTTTTCCATACTGCCCATAAGTAACAAATGTGGGAGGTACTCTAAACTTAGGAAAGAAGGATTTCCATCCCAAAATAACATTCCATATATAATATCACATATCAGCAGCATTCACTGAATGTGACACCACGATCTCTTACAAGTATGTCTGGAAAATTTAGAATAGTAGCCCTTCTTGACGACCAGATAAAAATAATATACCTCTACACAATTAGAACGTAAAATGATAGAGAAAAGTCCTTAAGGTACATTAATGCAAGCAGTTTTCTAGGAAAGAAACATTTAACCTTCTGAGGACATGAAAGAGAAAATTCTTCCATTGTAGTGTAGGTGTTAGCATGTCTGCTTTGCCTCTAAGTGGTCCCGACTTGGAATCTCAGTCCGGTTGAGCTCTCTGGATTAGGTTTCTTCCAGGGTTTTGCCTAATCCTGAAAGGTGAGTGTCAACTCTAAGCTCTGTCGTCCGTGTCTCGTTTCAACATTTACTCTGGCTCGCTTGTGAGCAGTTACGCCGTGGATTATTTTTGATGATTATTATGATAAGACACAAAGACACAAAGACACAAACGACCATGGAAACGACAGCGACTTTCCTGCTCCTTGTTCTCCTCCTTCTCCTCCTTCTCCTTCTCCTTCTCCTCTTGATCTTCCTTCTCCTAATTCTCCTTCTATTCCTTCTCCGCCTTCTTCTCCTGCTTCTCCTTCTCCTCTTCCTCCTCTTTCTCCTTCTTCTTCAACTTGTTCTACTTCTCCTTCTCTGCCCTCTTCTTCTCCTTCTTCTTACTATTACTACTAATACTATAATCATCATCGTCATTATCATCAGCATCATCATCATCATCATCGTCATTATTGTTATTTACTACTGCTATTCAAAGGTTCAATCCATGTAGCTTTTTTTAGCAATTTTATCAGTTATAAAATAAGGATTATTGAATATCCTTTTTGTGGAAATTGTGGTTGAGGACGTGGCAAATAAAGCACAATTTTCTATAGTTAAGCGTAATAGATATAATGGAGAGATCAACGATAGATTCTTGGGGTTCTGCGTTATAAGTAGTGGCTGGCGTGCCCAAGCTCTTGCAAAACTTATCCTACACTTACCACATTTCCGATGTAATGAGGAACTGATTTCAGATTTTTACGGTGCAGCAACAATGCTCTGAAATTTGAGCGGAATTCAAGGACTAATCACGGCCATGTACTATACGTTCACGTATGTCAAAGTGTCTGCCATATACTGGAATACAAATTCGAACCCACAAAGTCACAATATACACATAGAAGGAAGCGTTAATACCTTCAATCTTTCTATAGATATTTGCTAGTGCCTGCAGTGTGCAGTGAAAATTGTACGTCTAACTTTCTTTTCCATAAGAAATATTCATTTACTTTCTGAGCGGAATGACCCACGCGATTGGGTCTATGGTCCCCATTCGGGAGGCACGGGTGCCCTTTCCTTTGCCATCCTACCTCAACCTTAGGTTTTTTCGGGAGATTTCCCAGGTCACCAGGCGAATGCCGGGTAGGTTAAACACATCCACCTAAACCTCCTGTCCCTCCATTTCTCACCATTATCATTCCACGGCATCTCTCTTCTGGTGGTCGGCGGTTGTCTGGGTGGTGCATAGTAGGATGATATGTTCTAAGAAACTTCATCTTTGGTAGGACGTTTACCGGTCTCCGAACTCATTCTTGCGGTAGAGCTGTATCCGAATTACAGAAGGGTGGGGTGTGCTTGGCCCTGGTGGGCCTGGGAGTTTCCACGCAGTGGAATGTAATAGCATGTGCCCTCTGAACTGCCCTGTCTCCTTGGCAAGGCTGCACTTTATCTCCTCTCCCCACGTCCTTCCTGCCGGAGGTGCTTCCAATTGGGGGAATAGATACAAGAAACCACAATTGGGTCTCGGTGTCGATTCCCCTCCTTAAAGTAGTCCAGTCCACTCAGGAACTACTGAGTTGTCCCATAATAGTATATCAAATTCCAAGCTAGAGTTATATATCAGTTGTATTCTAATATAAGTGTATCTATAAAACTTTCATTCACCAGTGCTCGAATAGGACAACGGACAGAGCTGACTTTTGTAAGATATAGTTCATGTGAACTTGCCAATATGTAGATATCTCTCTCTAATTAAAAGAACAGAAATATGAGACAGTGCATTTCTTTAAATAACACATTATTAATCCGAGTTTCTATCGGAATGCGTGAAGTACGATGACTTGTAAGTGTAACAAGTTTTGTATAGTCTAACTTCACATATAGTTGATTAGCTTTAAACTAAAACCTATATGTCAATTCTAAACATAATTGTAATGAATTACACTCTTATTTGAATATTTACTGATCACCAGGACACTAGTTCCGTCAGCAGATATAGTTATATCTACTATATGCTTTATAAAAGGTGAGATGTCGTTCATATCGATCAGAAATAGTAAATGCCCTGACACTGAACCTTGCACTACTCCTTCTACTACTGTTTTACAATTTGATGTTTCCTTTTCATAACTGATATCCGTGTTTACTTCCACCTTCTCTTTCCTGTCATTTAGATAAGACACAAACCAGGTAATTAATTTTACCTCCACACTTTGAAAGAATTGTTGTACAGTGCGTCATAAATTATTTTTTGTGGATGATGAGCTGAAATCTGTAACGTCGCGTAGTCCCAGCTATTCCTAGCAACAGACTAATAAAATAATAACACTAAGGCATAAGGGACAAGGATGGACTTCCTTATCCTCTCCCTGACTTACTCCACGTTCTGCAAATGCTACATAGTGTATGAGTAGCTTTGGTTGTCTACTATCTACTTGTGTAAGTAGAGCAAGTATTGCATTCCAACCAAAAATGAGATATCGACATATCGGTTTGTGTGGCACAGTTGGATAGAAACTATTGCTATACGTCTAAAACATTACAGGACCAATAGTGTTTTGCAGGCTGCTGAACAGAAAAAAATGCATTTTGGGGAAAGATTCACATATGTAATGCGACGTGAATTGGTTCTTTCTCTCTCTTCTTGTCTCCTCGCGCGCGCGCTGCGCAAGTCTGTATGAGTGTGCGCGTATGTGTGTGTGTGTGTGTGTGTGTGTGTGTGTGTGTGTGTGTGTGTGTGTGTGTGTGTGTGTGTGTGTGTGTGTGTGTGAAAACCGGAAACAAATCGTACGTGCTCCACTCACATAATTGTCTCCCGTCACGTGCAACATTTTCTATTGCTAATGATGTGTATCTACACGCAAGGACAATAAGGAAGTTCAGCAGGCATTAAGGGATCATTAAAATAATTTCAATCTGTTGGCTTTATGATGACTTTAAAGGTGATAACCGCAGTAAAAGGAGTTCTTTTATACATTTGTTACAAAAAACTATTTACATTCGCCTAACTATGTGAACGAAAGTCCATCAATAAAAGAAGCACCCATTAACGAGAGCCGACAACGGAATGACACTGTGCTTCTAAGTGTGCGCAGTAGATGGCATTAGGTACTCCTAGTTCGTCTACATCCACTCTTTCAATCAGATGGCGGAGATTTTGCTTGTATTATTGCAACTTTTATGTTTTGTTAACAACGATGTCATTTATGTAGCAGTTAATTAAAAGTGAGAAACACGATATTAAAGAAACCCAGCTAGACTCATAGGCTCTCGGGATTAGAGCGCGGTATATTCCTATTGGAAGCCACAACGACAGTGTCATAGGTTGCCTATGTTAACTTACTTCTTGTACCATTACCAGCTTACGCAATATTCTTTAGTACTGATTTGTATTTTCAAATGCCTGTTACATTTTTGTAACTTTACCTTCTCTAAAATGAATAGTAAGTAGGTCAGTCAGACTTCACGTGAAATGGGTAAAATGATGCTCAAATGTGCACAGGGTCCATGGAGATTAGAGCTACCTAACACTTATCTTTCAGGTTAAGAGAAACCCCCGAAAAAAACACCTTATCCAGAAAGCGGAACCTGACCCATATTCGAACTAGGGAGCTCTTGAATTTAAAGTACACACCACCACTAACATTAGGGAGAGAAGTCTAATCCATAAAACGTAATTAAGTGAACGCCGCTCATCATGCACGTGTAGATAAACGAGGATCTCAAGAATGTTGCTTACACATTTCTAAGATAAAAATTAAAACTAAAAACAAGTTCATCATCCAGTGTAAATATTATAGCCGTATACACCACATGTATTGAGTTGTCTCTAGTAAAATGAAACCCATGCCGTAGAAGAAAAGACAGCTGTAGTTTTGGGCAACCTTTCTCTGTCATGAACATTAACTGGTTTGTTAGATGTTATCTCAGTATACACTACAGCTTCTGGACACAAAATCAGGCAACATTTAAACCAAATTTACGTAAGCGAAAGGTATAAAGTAATTAACTACTCTGTGACAGTAACCAAGGAAAAGTAGAGCCGGATTCATAGCCTAGATATGAACCACGGACCACTTGGTCTTAGCCATGTCAACATATCAGCATAACAAACTGTCCAACTAAATCAGCAGCACATTCCTAATACTGGAGATACTTGTTAGATATTATATACTCAAAATGTAATACAAACAATAGTAACAATGAAAGCATACCAAGGTAAGCAAATAGCTCTACACAAGTATTCACTTTTCGAAGGCTTCCTTTCCCATACACAATTGTCAGTTTTTTTAGATTTTATCTCACTGTATCGCATACCTTTACTGCGATTTCATGCCATAGAAATCAATTAAATGTAGTTTATATCTAAATAACACGATTACAATTTGTTACGTATCTTTGCGAGTATATAGAAAAGTTCATTCCGACCATACAATTTTACAAGTAGAGCCATCTCTAGGTAGAGGCACGCGTTCCTCCATAGCTGGTCCTCCCTAGCGAACAATTTAAAATAATAAGAAAATCGTCTTATTCATAACCTATATTTATTACAAAACGTTAATATATGTCACTCGCACTACTTTCTCAATCCACTCTTCCACAAAGGCTTATTTTTCCACCTCCTCCAAATGTAAGATAACAGTATTTGCACATTTCCTTGTTGTTACAAGAAAGATAAAGGATCTAGATGTTTAACCAACATTTGAAACTTAACCCACAAAAGAGATTCGCTCTAACAACCCTTTATTGATTAATATTTTGCTATTATTATTGTAAATTATATACAAATATGAGTAAGTAACCTCCTTCTTTCATACACACCGTTTAGAATTTATGAAGTGCAGCATTTGAACATAGAGTTCCGGACTTGCGAAACATTGGTATGGGATCTTTATTTGAAACGAGAAAACGTCCAGTGTATGTATTATTATCGGACCATTTTGTAAGTTTAGATAGCGTTATTAGGTTTATTGTGCTACATTGCCGACCTCATGTTGTGCACAATTTTGTCCAGGTCTTCAACTGTCTGGATATGAATCTAAGATGGCGCCAGAGAAAGTACAGGAAACTAATGTACGGCAAGTGCAAAAAGCATGTATAATGTACATAATGATTAGCTCGATACCAGTTCATTATTTGTAACTCTACAGCCTAGTTGTTTACACTTTAGACATTCCTAGGAAACTAAAATAGGAGATAAAGCTAAATTGTGATATGCATAAACTCAAGCGATATTGTAACTAACGTGTGCCAGGCTTTCTTTCTAGGTTTTTCGTTACAAGGTTTTGAAAACTGCTCTGAATTTCAATCGTTCAATTGTGATGCTTAAGTCATAATTTTATATACATTTAGTAGAGCATATTTTCGAATGTAAACCTGCAAATTGCAAACGAACTATGCCTTAAACTACACTGCAAGGTTTACTACGGTGAGGAGTTGGCTCAGCGATCTGACTTGATTTACTGTACAGACGCGAGAAAATGTACTCCGATGCGTGTATGGCTGACCTACGGGAGGGAGATTCTTTTGCATCAGTTAGTTGCGCCAGGACGGTTTAGTTTCCTTATACCTATCTAGCGAGTTCAGCGCAGAGCTTTTTAGGTCCTAAAGGAATATAAACCCAACTTTGCCACATGAAAAGTAGGTGTTTTTTTACAACATATCACCTTAGGTATATTTTGATTCTTTTCTTCTTGACGTCATTTTCTCTCTCTTACTCTCTCGCACATACATTCCTCAACTGTTTTAATCTTACTTTCTTGTTTTATATACAGTTCCAATATTCACAGTTTTCGGATATCTGGAACGAAATACTTCTAGCTTTCATAAATTAGCGATAATTAATATAACATTAATCTGCGTGGTATTTAAAATTAAGTGCGTCTTGTTCCGAAAATAAATACATTGTTTCCTTTAATAAAGTTCTTAGGAACAGATTATATGGACGTGCCACTACAATTAATATAACCCCAAATCACCAAATGACTTGAGACCCAATGACGTAACGACTAACGAAATAAATAAAATAATTATTTTGTTTGATAATGACAGTTTATACACAAAATCACGTCAGCATCATGGGCATGTCGGAGGTTTTACGAAGGAGTTCTCTAAATGTCAGTAAAACTGATATGACGCATTTTACTTTTAACCTCACGAAGACACATCGAACAAGACCGGGGCTGAACTCGCAAACTTGGAATTAAACCAGCAGCATTTAACTCATTTTGGTCGGCTTTAGTATCTTCATCGTCAACCTCATCATCATCACACCACTATTATTATGATTCTCATTCTCCTGATCCTCATCCTGCTCATCCTCATCCTTATTCTCATCCTCATCATCATTCTCATTCTAATCCTCAATCTCATCCTGCTACTCCTCATCGTCCTCCTCCTCATCGTCCTCCTCCTCCTTATCATCCTCATCCTCCTTCTACTCCTCCTCATCCTCCTCCTCATCATACTCCTCCTCATCATCCTCCTCTTCCTCATCCTCATCCTCCTCCTCCCTCTCCTCCTCCTTCTCCTCCTCATACTTATCTTCCTCATCCTCCTTCTCCTCATATCACATCATATCATCATATCGTATCATCATATAATCATCCCCATCCTCATCATCCATATCCTCCTCCTCATCATCCTCATCATCCATATCTTCCTCCTCATTATCCTCATTCATCCTCCTCCGTAATATCTACTTCCACCTCATCATCATATTCATCCGCCTCCTCATCATCCATATCGTCTTCGCCATCATCCTCATCCTCCTCCTCATCATGCATATCCTCCATCCTCCATCATCATCCATATCATCCTCCATCACCATCCATATCATCCTCCATCATCCTCCATCACCCTCCATCCTCCATCTTCATCCATATCATCCTCCGTCATCCTCCATCATCCTCCATCATCCTCCATCCTCCATCATCCTCCATCCTCCATCATCATTCATATCATCCTCCATCATCAACCATCATAATCCATATTGTCATCCATATCATCCTCCATCTTCCTCGATCCCCCTTCATCATCCATATCATCCTCCATTTTCCTCGATCCTAAATCATCATCAATATCATCCTCCATCATCCTCCATCCTCCATCATCATCAATATCATCCTCCATCGTCCTCCATCCTCCATCATCATCCATATCATCCTCCATCATCCTCCATCATCCTCCATCCTCCGTCCTCATCAATATCAGCCTCCATCCTCCATCATACTACATCCTCATCCATATCAGCCTCCATCCTCCATCATCATCCATATCATCCTCCATCATCCATATCATCCTCCATCATCATCCATATCATCCTCCATCATCCTCCATCCTCCATCATAATCAATATCATCCCCCATCATGCTCCATCATCATCCATCCTCCAGCCTCATCCAAATCAGCCTCCATCCTCCATCATCCTTCATCCTCATCCATATCAGCCTCCATCCTCCATCATCCTACATCATCATTCACATCATCCTCCATCCTCCATCCTCATCCATATCATCCTCCATCCTCATTCATATCATTCCCCATCCTCCATTCCCATCCATATCAGCCTCCACCCTCCATCCTCACCCATATCATCCTCCATCCTCCATCCTCATCCATATCATCCTCCATCCTCCATCCTCCATCATCATCCATATCATGCTCTATCCTCCATATCATACATATCATCCTCCATCCTCCATCATCCATATCATCCATATCATCCTCCATCCTCAATATCATCCATATCATCCTCCTCCATATCATCCTCCACCATCGTCCATGTCATCCTCCTCCACATTATCCTCCATCATCCTCCTCCACCATCCTCCATATCATCCTCCTACATATCATCCTCCTCCATCATCCTCCTCCACCATCCTCCATTTCATCCTCCTCCACATCATCCTCCATATCATCCTCCATTCTCATCCATATCATCCTCCTCAAACCTCATCCTCCATCTTCCTCATCCGCTATTATTAGAATTACTTTTATTATTACTACTACCACTATTATTAGAATTACTATTATCATTACTACCACTACTATTACTACTACCACTACTACTACTATTTTAGTTCTTGTTATTGTTGTCGTTGTTATCGTTGACGTTATCGTTTTCGTTAAACTCGTCCTCCTCCTTCTTCGCCTCCTCGCATCTCCTCATTAACTCCTCCCCCTCCCTCCCTCCGTCCCTTCATCTTCATCTTCATCTTCTTCTTAATCATCATCTTCATCTTCAACTTCATCATTATCTTCATCTTCATCATCATCTTCATCTTCATTATCATCTTCATCTTCATCATCATCTTCTTCATCATCAGCTTCATCTTCATCATCATCTTCTTCTTCATCATCATCTTCATCTTCATCATCTTCATCATCTTCATCATCATCTTCATCATCTTCATCTTCATCTTCATCATCTTCATCTTCATCATCTTCATCATCTTCATCATCTTCATCATCTTCATCTTCATCATCTTCATCATCTTCATCATCTTCATCATCTTCATCATCTTCATCACCTACATCATCTTCATCATCTTCATCTTCAGCATCTTCATCATTTTCATCATCTTCATCTTCATCATCTTCATCATCTTCATCATCTTCATCTTCATCATCTTCATCATGTTCATCAACTTCTTCATCTTCATGATCTTCATCATCTTCATCATCTTCGTCATCTTCATCTTCATCATCTTCATCATCTTCATCATCCTCATCTTCATCTTCATCATCTTCATCTTCATCATCATCATCTTCTACTTCATCATCATTTTCTTCATCATCATCATCACCACCATGATCTTCATCATCATCATCATCATCATCATCTTCATCATCATCTTCATCTTCTTCATCATCATCATCACCATCATCATCTTCATCATCATCATCATCATCATCATCATCATCATCATCATCATCATCATCATCATCTTCTTCTTCTTCATCATCATCATCATCATCATCATCATCATCATCAACATCATCATCTTCATCATCATCATCTCCATCAACATCATGATCATCATCGTTATCATCATCTTCTTCTTCCTCTCCTTCTTCTTCTTCTTCATCATCAGCATCATCTTCTTTTTATCACCTTCTTAATCATCATAATCATCATCATCATCATCATCATCATCATCATACTCATCACCACCATCATCATCATCATCATCTTCATCATTATCGGCATCATCATCATCATAATCATCATCATCATCATCAAAAATACACTTTAATAAAAAAATCTTTATAATCTTAAATATAACCCAATGACTTAAAAATTTCTTTAAATGTAAAAAAATGGTATTATTTTCATAAAAAAGTTAAGCAAATAAAATAAGGAGTTAAAAAAATTATTCAATTGCATGTTTCATAGTTTTTTTATAGTTTTATAGTATCATCATCACCTTCTTCTTCTTCTTCTTCTTCATCATCATCATCTTC
>CM060950.1:238489359-238528778 GCA_030765055.1 Mantis religiosa | reverse complement strand
TTTCTCTGTGAGCAGGGCGACAACTGTATGATTATCATTGGAATATTGATGCGAATATCTCGAGTTATATTTGTTACCTTCTGCACATCATATTTACCTTGAGCAGTCCTGCTTTCCACCCAAAAAATTCGACAGTGAGATATCATTAGATATACACGTTATAAAGGCCTCTGTATCCAAAAAAGGCACTCAATTGTCTTTCTTTACTCAAACTTGCTTGTAACTCGGATAAAAAGTTTTATTGTTGTTTCTGCGTGATGTTTATTGTAATAGCGAAATTATTTAAGAGCATCTCGCTGTGTTATGATCTTAAATCTCCATTGTCTCAGCATGGCCAAGAAATAAACAGCTCACGACTTGTTTCTATCTGAGAAGAGTCGAGAAAGGTTTGTGTTTGCAATATCTATGAAGATAAACAACAAATTCTTCGTAATATTTCTTGCTGGCCATTTGGAAGGTAGAGTTTCCTTGAAGTAGATTCGTCTGGAACATCCAATTTTGTGTACATCACGAGGAAATCTTTAACCTCGGGATTGTTTATTTTAAGTAGACGAATATCCGCCTCAATAAATCGGTGTTAAAATGTGTGTGGTACAATTAATGAAAATACTTTTCTTAATTTTGAGTGAACTCATCATTAGCTTACAGTTAACTATGCAGTAACAACATTATCCGTTAGAATTTTAGTCAAGATAGCGAGTCCAAATAGACTACACTGCTGAACATCCGAGGGTGTTTTATAGTAAACAAACCGTATGAATGATCACAAAAGTGAAACAACAGGATGACAGTACATAAAACAATTGAAGATATATTACTTAAACACAAGGAAGTTGTGAAGCAATCGTTTACATCTAGCGGCGTTGCCATTCTTATTATTTCCGAGAACTACGCCACGTTGTCCAGTTTCCATTAAGTCTGTATAGTAGACAAAAGAATCTAGATGAACCCAAGACTGTTGTTAATATTCTACTTCACATAATAAACACGCGGGATGTAATTACGAACAGCTGACTCTTTGAATTCGACGAAGGGGGATGTACCGTTCTCAGGTGTGTAACTTGTACTCTATTCTTGCCATACAACTCTTTTGAAATTATAAGAAATAAATCATAAAACTCTTAAACCATTATATTGGTTTATAAATGAAATGATGTTAAATGATTGCAGGCTCCATAGAGCTTAGACCGCTGCAATCCTTATTACGGTTACGAAGTACAGAACTCAAATTCTTTTTAATGTTCTCCCTGTTTGGTTAGGTCACTTGGGATTGAACTATTTCGAAATTTACTACGGATATTATCACGTCGTGGGCGTTTACTACTTCTATAACAAGTCGTGATGAACAGCGGGTAAGGCAGCTATTTGTTGCTCTAGCTCAGAAATTTTGTCCATTAGATCGCGCAATGTAACAAGAACATAAAGTTGTCACTAAGAATCACTTATCATAGCCAATAATTCGTTTACGGTTATTTATTTCCATTACTTTATCTGACATCATATCCACTTTTTAATAATAATTCATTATTTGGGTAATTTCAATAACAATTTGATAATTCAGTTAAAGTATCTGTATATTTTATAACTTCCTACATGTTGGAGATCCTGTTATGTATTATTACTAAGTATTTAGTAGCAATTACAACACATTTTAATATATATATATAATATAGCTATATACTATATATATTACTATATATATACTATATATATTAATTGTCTACTGGACTGGTATATCAGTGTTTGCTTCAAGTAACACTAACTGTATATTTTCAGGTTATGGTCGGGATTATTTCTTACTACTATTCCACTGAATACATTTAAATTTGTTAATTTTGTTTATAATTCGCTTTAGTTCAAAAAAGAATTATAATGTTTAATGTTAGGTCAAGATATATTTGACTTTGTGATATATATATATTAGGAAAGGTTACTGTAAATTGTTTGAATTTTCGGTATTAATGTTTGTTTTATCACTAATATTTAGAATTATTAGAGTTCATTTAATAAGTATTTTTAGTTGTTTTAGAGAGTTCATATTGTTTGGTTATTTATTATCCGAAAGTAAATTCTTATAACCTCAGGAATATTAACTCAAGTAGGGGTTGTTGCTATTGCGTGAATACTTGAATATAAAATTATATTTATTGTTTAGATTGTATAATGAACCTTTAATTTCATTATCAGCTGTAACAGCAGGGATAGTACTGACGTCGTACACTCACTGGACTTTTTCTACCCTTGTGCAAACACATATTTCTCTAATCAGGGCTTCGCGGGTGATCAGCCGTGTGAGGTTCCTGAAGAAGGCCATGGAGTTGACAATGACTGAAAGCTTGACGTTTATTAATTTGACACAGCTGATCACCCGCGAAGCCTTGATTACTAATACTCGCCGTGAAAGCTTCAAGTCTTACTTCTTTCTCTATCCACTTTAAGATGAACATTATCTTATTGTAGTAATAAGGGAATACCGTAGACTTTAAGTGATGATCAAATGTATCTAACTGGTTGTCTAGGCGACCTCTTTGCAATTTTATTCTAATTGTAAATTCTTTTTTGCTATTTTAACTGAGCTTGTGTCAGCATTATAAGATCCCGATTGCCCCTTTCCATTTCATACACATACGGGTCTTATTTGAAAATACCCTTTAATTTAGAGAACATCAAAACGTATAGGTATTGCCACTGAAGGCTCTGTATTGAATTTTTGGACATTAACACAATACGTTCCACATTCAAGTACGTAATAAGGACTTTCAATTTTAGAAAACACAACAACTTTGGAGTATAACCAGGAGTAAATCTAAAACGGTTGTCCTTTCAAAATAAAGCGTAAAATGTAAAGCGTAAAATGTATCAGAGGTAAATTGTATATTGTAATAAAATCTACATTCTATGTGTAGCATGATTTTGTTTATCTCTTACACTTTACAGTTATGGAAAGTGATTCAGAATGAAAACGAATTTTGACGACATTCCCAGCAGATAAACAAACGTATTTCATTTGTCAGAAGTGGTTTAAAATATACATTAATTAAAATCATTAGATCCAATTTTTGATATAACCGGGATATTCTAAAATCCTTCCATTAATGGGGGAGTTTGTTATTGGGGGACTTTCTTCAAATTTTTGCTTGTCGTCCTTGAAGCGAAACTTATATACACCTGTGGTAATTAACCTACTTTTGCGTATGGAGTTTCGTTGAGAGGATTTTCTCCATATTCAGGTGTTCCAAAGCTATACATTTCCAATGGATTTTCGACATTGAATTTTTGCTACAGTGAAACTCTGCAGAAAGTACTATTTTAACGCTCAAATGCAGTCGAACTGAAAAGCGAGACAAACTTGCAGTATAAATATTCCATGTGTTGCCTGACTGGTTTGAGAGGTAAGTTGAGGATTATTAGCGAATAGGCACTTGATCGCCTGAGGCACTACACATCAAACCTCGCTGGTCCAATACACAATTTTATCCATTACCAATTAAAGATGCACTTGAATGTATAAGTTTTCTTTATCACTATCAAGTATACTTAAGGGTAGAGAATAAACCAATTAAAAGAAAATTCCTAAATTATTTTAGACCTAATTCATGATGACAACGATTCATGTGCGTAATTCCCTTTTGCTTTCTAATTATGGTCATGAAACATTAATCGAAAGAAAAAATTTGCAAGAAAGACGAATATTACTCAAAACTGATTTTACAGTGTGCTACTTCGCCATTCGTAAACGCAAAAGTATCATCGCAGTAAACTTTGGTATTTAAATATTTAAACGCTGTGTATGCTTTACTGACTTATTTACCTATTTCTTCATTTCTTTACTTGTTATCTCTCGAGATATAAATAACCTTAATGCACTCAAAACTCTTTGTTTTGAGCCCGAAATGATGCACAGCTCTTTGATATTTTTTAATCTTAGCCTTCGCAATATTCAACTGTTTCTACTCACAAGGCAATGTTGGTAATGAGACGAAGCCTTTAACTCGTAATATTTGCAGTGTTCCCAACTATACCTATTTTCGGTCCTTCTTTCACTTTACGTCTTCTTCTTGGTCTACTTTTTCTCCTTACTCGACTTTTTGACATACATATTTAAGCACCAATTAAGAGTATCATGAAAACTTTAAGGCAGTAATGAAACATAAAAAGCAGTATTCAGAAGAAGAAATCTGAAAGTATATGAAATAGTACTCAAAACTAATTCTAGAGGGCGCTACTTCGCTATTCATAAACGAAACAAGATCATAGCGGAGAAATTTTATATTTAATTGATATTCGAAAGTATTTTCTCGCTTTAATTTTAGGTTATGCAGCATCATATATTTATTTATTATTTATTTGTTTTTTTTATTCATGGGCACGATGCTGTGATCTAAATGAACAATCTGGAAGGGCAGGGAGTAGTACGCAAAATTAATTCCAGAGGGCCCTACCTCTGCATTCGTATACAAACCAATATCTTCGCCATAAATTTTGATATTTATTTGATATTTCACATTTTTGTTGCAGTTTATTGTTCACGCTATGCCACGTTGTACTTCTTTATAATTATTTGTTATCTCCCGAAATGCAAATAAACGAAACACAATCAGGCGTCTTTGTGCGACCACAAAATGTTTCCAACCTCTTTGCCTTTTCTTTACTCTTTCCTTTTGCGACCATCAATTGTTTATTCTCATAATGAAATGCCGTCAATAATACCAAGTATTTAGCTCATAGAAATCGCAGTGCTACAAACCAAACGACTCTTTGATATTGTTTTCGTTCTGCTTCTCCTTTGTTCTGCTTATACTGTTTTAGTATTCATATTTACAAAAATTGTCCTGACAATTTTAAGCGGTAGTGAAGGACATGAAACGTTAATCATGAGAAGATATCTGGAAGAATAACACTTATTACTTCAAATTTTCTAAAAGGCAACACTTCCTCACTTGGATATGAATCCAAATCATAACAGTATACTCTGATATTTGAGACTCGACATTTTGGTTACTGTTCATTGTTATACTATTGTTTATTTATACAAATATATATTTGTGCAATGCATACTTTTGTAGGGCAATTTATGTATTTATTGACCAATTTACTTATTTACCTATTTATTTACAGATCACTAATGTATTGATCAAGGTATTTAAGGTGAGCTGACCCAATTTTTTATCCCTATAGAGAGTATCCGCCAGGGGAAATAGCAACCGAACTGGAATAGCTGTCCAGAGATAGCGCCACAGGTAATATCTTATACTAAGATGGATTATGTGTATTTATTTACCAAGTCACACTAGCCGTATATAGGTTAAAGTTTCAAGCAAACCTGAAAACCAGGGTCAACCTGATAAATTCAACATGTTAAATAATAAGAGTGAAATGGTGAAGTCTGGGACTGTATTATTTACAATAGTAAGTCGCCACAAACGGTGTATGTCGAATACGGCATGTTGATAAATTCTCAAAACATTTCTTTATTTCTTGGAATATATTATTCTTCTGTTTATTTCTAATGTTTTAATCAATGTATTTAATGTTTAATACAAAATCAGAATGTGCAACTGTAATATTCTAGAAATAGGCTCAGATTTATTCCAAAACAAATCTTGCTAAAAAGACACAGCTTTATTTAATTAAGGATTTTGGCATTTTCTGTTCTTTTATTCAAAATGTAATCCCTTTATATCTTAACAAAGCGAACTTACTCTTGTAACTTTGTAAGAAAAGCACTACAATTTAAAATGAGCTGGCCCGATGTTTAACGGCCTTCTTGTATCTACAATAGAATGATTAATGAAACACTTCTCTATACGTTATTTTCCTTTAATTTGGAGAGGATGGAATAATGAGCCTTAGTGTTAGGGCGGAGTGACAAAGTAACACGTTTAGTGGGTTCAGGTTCAGATTTTCATTTTCTGTTTCATGGCTAGGTGCCGGTACAAAGCGGCCCGGCTTACAGGCTAAAATTTTCATTGAGGTTATATTTTGGGAATTAAATGTTTATTGTCTACGTGTGTATATATAAAACCCATACGGTGACCTTTCTTAGCCCACCGAGAAGAGTTTTATTAAGTTAGTGTCTTTCAGTGTCCTTTTTTGTTATGTACAATATTTACACGCGCTTATTTTGCACTTTTATTTACACACACATACACACATACTTCACTATTGATCACTGTTCCGTGCGGCAGCGTGCTGCTGTCTCCTGGGCAGCTTTGGCGGCGGCCTCTACAAATGGGGAGAGGTCTGGGCCGGAAGGACTTGGGCGCACATTGTGGTGTAACGGTGGCATTAGAATATTTTTATGCTTGCATGCTTACGGTGTTTTGGTTCACCTTTCCCAATGTTGTTAATTTTTGGATTCCTAAGTTGCCGTATGTGCGCCCAGATAAAAGAGGCTCGTTTTATTACGGCCGCGGGGTTGTAGGGGATATGGCTTTCTTGATGAAGCCTGGCAGTAGTCGTGAGGATAGGGACAGAGAGGATTTTAGGTAAGGAGGGGTTTTGTAAGGTTTGGAGGTATTTTAGGGCGTTTTTGTAGGTGTTGGCCCAGACCACGCAGGCGTACCGGACCACGGATAAAATAAAAGGTTTGTAGAGCACAATCTTAGGGCGCAGCTTTAGCTGTTTCCTCCTACATATGGGGGTGCACATCTTTAATCGCTGCCGCCCTTTGTTGGCGCTATCTCTTAGGTGGGTAGTCCACTGCATCGTGCGTGTCAAGGTCACGCCGAGGTACCTGCCCTGCTTACGGCAGTGCAATGCTCGACCATAGACCGTTAGGTCCATTGCCAAAAGGCGCCGCTTTGTAAAAAGTATAAGCTGGCATTTGTGCGCATTAATTTTGATTTTCCAGTCATAAAGCCATGAAAGGAAGAGGTCAGTGTACCGCTGCATCTCTAAAAGCCCATAACGAGGAGTTTGAGGATGGTAATGTCTGCAGTCGACGACACTTTTAGTGATTGTCTGCCAGGAGAAGTAGCAACCGAACATGAATCGCTGTCGAGAGATAGCGCCACAGGTAGTATCTTATACTGGGACGGTTTATGTGTATCTATTTATCAGGTTTTAAAACATATTATAAGTATGTACCTCAGATTAGGCTTAGATTTTATTGTTCTCTGCTGCTTTAAGTTATAGGGCAGCTTCAGTGAATACAGCGTTAGATTGACAAAAGTATATATTGCAGTGTAAGAAAGCAAATCTTTGAAACTGTGTTTATTTTGACCGTTTTTTCATCTAGGAAACATGGACAATTTATATGCGATCACATTAACATAGATATGTTGGAATTTACACCTATTTGAATGAATATACTTGGATATGTATGCTCCTTAGAAATTTCATTTTTGTCATATGATTTTATCGCAATTGCTGTTTGGAAGAAGACTTTATAAGTAGTACTAATGTACCTCAAGTTTGACAAGAAATTGTTGGAAATATTTTACTGTACTTGCTGATGTTTCTGTTTATTTTGGTGGAAATCATAGCATACACTTAAGTACTAACGTACTTTCAAATTCTACTCGAGAATCGCTTTTCTCTTTACTTTGCAGTACGAATGGCTCCCTCAAACAAATTATATTTTATATGAAGGGGGTTTTAAAATATGTTTCGTTATCGAACCTTTAGTTATTTAATGTTTACTAAAAGAAACGACCATTCTTCCATTTATTTTGCGTTATTCACTACGGACTTTTTTCTAAATTTATTTCCGATATTTAATTGCAAGAGACTTCAAATTTGACTTTTGTTCTTTGAATCATTTGCTTTGGGTTAATTTGCTAGTAGTCACAGGGTGCTCTGTGGAACGTCTCACAAAAATCTACAGTTTTATAGCACATACACTTGAATATGCAACACCAGTGACGCAAAGATCAATAGAGGTTGATAATCAACTTAAGCAGTTACGTTTCTTTGACACAATTTTCTATACTCGCGCCATCTCCTGAACTGGCATTTAATTTACTGAAAACAGTATTTTGTTCAGTAATGCGAATTATGATAGTGTTTTGCCTTTGTCTATAGTTGTGTTATATCCAGTGTTTAATTTGTGATTATAACATTTCATACATATCCTGACGAGGGGAGAGTGCACACTCCCGAAACATTGATATGTAATCATCTTTTCACCTGGCTGACTGCCCGAGAAGAAAGTGAGCGCATTCGTCGTCAGGAAAGCTTCAGTTCTTTAATTACAAAAGCAATTTTACACAACGATGTACATAGTGCAAACACAATTTTAAATGTAAAAATATAAAAGCTACTATCATTGAAATACATTTATTACAAAAACCAGAGAAACAAAGCGATATCATAACGCCTGTGGCCGCGTTCATAAACTGAAGGCTTACAAGTCTGTGGGCCGAGTTTCATTTCTATAATTGTTTATAGTCACCAAAATAAAATCTAGAACACAAAGGGCAATCTTAGATTTGAGCTCTTATAAAAGGAAAATAGATGTTAATTACAATGCTCTGCTATCTCCTGGTCGTATAGCAATCATACTGGGCGGTACCTTAATGCCATCTGTCCAGTTCGTGTTTACTATACCCTCGTGGACACGTGACAAAGCAACATTGTACTCGGATGGTAAACAATCGCACACCGAGCCACGCGGTATCTCGCATAACCGTTTTGTTACGTAACATTTGTTTGAAATAACCTTGCCTCACTGACAAGTATCCATCGGTGAACCATTGCCTTCTCGTCTCCCCTCATTGACTAATCCTTCCGGGTTGTTTCACACCACGTGTGAACCTGCAGTAAACGGCATAATAATTGGCAAGAAGACAGATAAACTCATTCAAATAAAGATATGAAGTCATGCAAAACTAAAAGTTTATCATGAAACTCATCTCACAGGTAGAATGGTAATGTATGACAGATCCAGCTAAAAGCAAAGCAGCAGCGATAAAATTATAAGACACAACTACGTAACGACAGCAGATAAACACACGTGCTATAGTCAGTCATTCCGAAGGACAAAGGATCGTCCTCTTTATATCGCGTTAAGCATTAACATGCATTCCAGATACATTAACTCTGTTACGTAATATATTTAACGCATACAGATATGAGAATATAGAAATGACAATTCTCTTAAAACTTATTAAGATATATAATGTTAAGTAACGAACTCATTTTACACGACAGCACCCAGTGAGAGAAGATTGGATTACGTGAGCGTTAAGAGACACGGAGCAAACTTATTAGAAACAATGATTAGTTAAAATTACATAAACTAAATAGAAGTAAGTTGTGTACTCTTTAAAAGGGACGTACATTTTTGTGTACTAAACCTTTGTCCATCTCTAATGTTTTACCAGATGTGCGAAAGTCACTTGAATGAAGAGAACCTCAGAGAAAATTCCTACAAAATATAAGATATGCGTTTTACTTCTCATGAAAATGCCATAGTGTATTTTAAAATAAATATGCCATACCATTTGATAAAACAAAAATCCGAAAAAAATCTCCATTTGAAGCTTAGTTAAGAGTTGAAGTTTTTATTTCCAAAATATACTTACGTTCGTGTCATAAGCTTTAAAGTAGTAAATTTAAATCCCCGTAGGTATGTAACACTGCTTTATCTCAAACTGTTCACAGATATTTATACATCTTGAGTACCAGCTTCTAACCAGGTTCACTGTATGACTATGAATTTAATACATACCTATCTATTTGGTGTAGCTTATTTAAGTTGTAACTGTAAAGCAAAGCGCACTCCCCTCCTCATGTATTAACATAAATCTCATGGACATTGTTATAACCAGAACTACCATCTTGTGTTAATTATTTCATCTCCTTTCGACTGATGTTTAAACAAGCAATTAAAAGAATTAGTAGCTCAAATATACACATAGATACTAATGTTTAGTCTGGATAATGCTCTTCTTTATTCCTTAAATGAATGTAAATGAACATGCAGAAACAAGTGATAAACATTTTTCAAGTTGCTACAGTATTTCTGTATTGGTATAACGTTGGTCATTTACGCTTGCCATCATATGAACACAAATTATCTAACTGAGGAATAGCCGGGGTCATTACGTCACTATCCGACAAAATCATCAGCTGATTATTCCATTCCTTGTTGGTGATTCTGAAATTGAAATGAAATGACAGCCTAAACTTCACTTACATTCCTAACAAGCGCCGTGAATGAGGGGAAAAGAACTACAGTTATGGAAACTAACTTAATAGGGGGCATGACAAGTTTGTGAAGTGTGTTGAGCCAGGCAGCTTGCTTTTTGAAGACGACCACGACAGAATGGTCGAAACGCTAGTTTTATCTAACATAACAAAACCAGAATAGCCAAGATATTAAACGTTGTGTAGTGAGTCCTGCAAAGCTGTTATGCACTTTAAGATGGGCGAAACAGAGTGGTCCAAAATTATGTTCTATCCATCATGAAAACCCCGGATAGCCAAGATGATAAACGTTGTGCAGTGAGTCCTGTCAAGAAGCCTGCCCCTTGAAGACGAACACGGCAGGATGCTGGAAACGTTAGTTTTACCTAGCATGACAAGAACTGGATAAGCAAGATAATAAACGTTGTGTAGTGAGTTCTGTCAAGCAGCTTGCCCCTTGGAGATGGCTGAAAATGAATGGAGGAACCGTTAGTTTTATCTAACATAAAAAACTGGATAACCAAGATGTTAAACGTTTCCAGTGTGTTCTATAAAGAGGCTTGTCCCTTTAAGATGGGCGCAAAGGGATGGAGGAACCGTTAGTTTTATCTAACAAAACAAAAACTGGACTGCCAAGATATTAAACGTTGTGTAGTGAGTACTGTCACGCAGTTTGCCCTTTAACATGACCGCAACAGGATTGACGAAACCTTAGTTTTATCTACCATGAGGAAAACAGGCCAGCCAGGATATTAAACATTGCGTAGTGTCTTCTGTCAAGCAGATTTCCCATTTAAGACGACCACGACAGGATGGTGCAAATGTTAGTTTTACCCATCGTAACGAAAACTGGATAGCCAAGTTATTTAACGTTGTGTGATTTATTCTGTCATTTAGCTTGCCTCTTTAAGATGGCCGCAACAGGACGGTCGAAACTTTAGTTTTACCTAACATGACAAGTACTAGACAGCCAATATATTAAACCTTGCTAGTGAGCTCTGTCACGCAGTTTGCCCCCTTTAAATGGCCGCATCAGGATGGACGAAACGTTAGATATGTCTAACATGACAAACACTTGAGAGCCAAAATATTAAACGTTGTATAGTGAGCCCTGTCAAGCAGCTTGGCATTTGAATACGACCACGACAGTATGGTCGAAACGTTAGTTTTATCTAACATAACAAAAAGTGGGTAGCCTACAAATTAAACGTATTTTAGTGTCTTCTCTCATGCAGGTTGGCCTTTGAAGACGACCACGACAGTATGGTCGAAACTTTAGTTTTATATAACATAGCAAAGAGTGGGTATCCTACAAAGTAAACGTTGTGTAGAGTCTTCCTTGACGCAGGTTGGTCTTTGAAGTCGACCACGACAGGATGGTGCAAAA
Organism: Mantis religiosa; assembly: GCA_030765055.1. Lineage (NCBI taxonomy): Eukaryota > Metazoa > Arthropoda > Insecta > Mantodea > Mantidae > Mantis > Mantis religiosa. The sequence continues at coordinate 238,517,260 of CM060950.1, read as the reverse complement.
GGTAGTTTTCTGTAGTATGACCAAATCGGAATAACCTGGATAATAGACGTTGTGTAGCGTGTTGTTTCAAGCAGCTTGCCCCTTGAAGATGGCCGTAACAGCCTGGTCAAAGCGTTAGTTTTAACTAAAATGACAAAAACTGGATACCCAAGATATAGTACGTTGTGTAGTGAGTTCTGTCAAGTAGCTTGGCCCTTTAGGATGGCCGAAACAGTATGTTCGAAATGTTAGTTTTATCTAACATGACTAAATCAGGTTAGCCAAGTAATTAAAAGTTGTGTGGTGAGTTCTGTCAAACAGCTTGCACCTTGATGATGGCCGCAACACGATTGTTGAAACGTTAGTTTTATCTAACATGACAAAAGCTAGAGAATCGAGATATTTAAGGCAGTGTAGTGCTTATAAATTAACAATATATCAATTGTTTGATATAATTATATTTATGCTTTTCATTCATATCAGTAACAATGGAGTTTTTTAAGCATTGATAATGTCTATTTACTATCTAACGCTTTAAGATAAAGGTTTATGACTATCAGAATATGTTTCTTTACATGACAGTATTTATAAATGTTAGTGGCGTGTTGTTTATTTGTTTCACATTGCAATGTTAGGAATATGTCATAAGCAGGTATGATGACCCTTTCAAAAATACTATACTGTACGATATGCTTATAAACGTCTGAATATTAATGCCTTAACTTTACTCGAGGTGTAAATCATTGGAGTTCGTACTTCGCGCCAAGCAGTAGAGTAACCGAGGGCGGAACAACTCGCAACTGGGGCAACAGATAGCGCTACCATATAAATCTCTGTTTAAATGTATAGAAAACACATGTTTTTCATTGTTCCCGGGTGTATTAAAGTAAGCTTCCAAAATGTGCCAGAAAAACAGACATTTTGTTTAAAAGTGGTAGAATTTTTTATTAAACATGTAATGTGGGGAAATATTGGGAATATACATTTTCATGCTTGGAATCAAATGATACGGGAACAGATTTACATCTGGCTGATAGCTAGTGTAATATCACTTCATTCCAGCCTAAATTACATTTCAGCTAATCCAAAACTTTTATTCTGGAATATTCAAAATTATTTACATACCTTCTTCCTAGTTCATTAACTAACCCACCAGCGGTGCACGCTGTCCGTAGCATCCGGTTCATCATTCCCTGAGGAGCAACAAGCTGCCCCCTACAGTAACCCCACTTAAAATACATCCGTCACTCTCCAACATCCAAATCCCGCCACTACGTGGTTAAGCTCTTCCCAGAGCAGGTACACGATTTGACTACCCCTCTGGCTGTTCCAAATAGCCCGCCAGCATGGAGTTGAGTTGAGTTGAGTTGTAATATCACTTTATTATTCAAATTTAAGTCTTTATTAAGAAGGAGTTACCAAGGTTTTAGAACTTCTGAGTGTTCGTTAGATTTATACAACGCTTTTCAACCCCATGCTTTAGACAAAGTTTCAGAATCCAAAAGTGCCAAAATGTTAAATGTAGTGGTGTGTTTTTTCTCAAGCAGCTAGCGATTTGAAGACGACCACGACAGGATGATTGAAACGTTAGGTTTTTGTACACATAATAAAATATATAATAACATATTTACCCATCTAAACGCCCTTGTTCGGTCACTAGGAGAATATGATACTACTTTATAACGTGTACCAACATTTTACACTTTATCTTCGTGTTCCCTGTTACGATCTGATAGCTACAACTATTACCTTTGAGTTTATCTGTTCATGGACTCACAAACGTGCGATTACTTTCTTCACTAAATGGATTTTATGAAATAAAAGTAAGTTAAAATTTATATTACCAATTAAAGCTTGGTATCTAATTTCTGGTTAGAATGCAATACATTCTGTACCTGCTCTGTACCTGATAGAATGAACAATAAGTGTAAATATTTCAAATTCAAACAATAATAGGTAATACGATTTGAGAAATGGCTGAGTGCTTTATTGCGATGTAGACATTTTAAGTGAAATAAGAGTATATGTATATGTTACTGTTTAATACATAACGACAATACACACTCCATAACGTGAGAAAGATAAGTTATCAGTTATCAATGAATTCCAGTAGCTCGTGATAGCATAGCAGACATTTTTGTTTAAGCTGAATCAACTGTGAGAGACAGTTTGATTTAAAGATATTCAAATAGTTTAAAACCTATTTTGGTCAGAGATACAGAGATGGCGCCACCTGTAATACATTATTGCGGGGTAGAATATTATTGATTATTTACAACGTCTAAGAGGAAATTCTAGCTTTGTTTATTAGATATACTTTAGGTTTTTATTGACCTTTAGTTACGTGGCAATAAGCAGTTGTTACAGAATATACGAGAGATTATCGAAAGAACAAACAGAAATGTGTGAGAAAAGAAAACTGCTAAAGTAAATATATCTCAATGGTCTTCACTGTAGTTTCTCATAGTTTGTAGGAATTCAGATCAACTACAGGTTGATGATTTTTGTTGGAACTTATATCCTATTAAAATGAACACACATTCTGAAATATCACACGAGGTAGCTTATCTGCTCCTTTAATTTTGATCAGAGCTTATATTATCCTTGGTCCTTGCTCCTACAAAAGTCTTCCAAGTCTATCCTCCTACTCCTTCTTCTTATCCAACTTCGCCTTCTGCTTCTTCTTCTTTTACTTCTTCTTCTTCCCTCTCCTTCTACTTATTATAATGATAATTATTACTATTATTATGACTTATTATTACTATTATTATTATTACTGCTACGATTACTATTATTTGATTTCAGAAACATGGAAATTCAAAAAACTCATTTGCAATCTCGCATCAAGTGTTTAACCTTGGCCTAAATATTTCAAATGAGGATCCATGAGATAATCTTCTAATGCATTTAAATTATATATTTTGCTATGAGGGTGTTTGAGTTAGCGCCTGTATGAAATAGAAAGCTGTACATTATTCTTATTTTAATAGTTGAAAAGCAACTTATTTAAGGAGTTACTTCGTAGCCAAGTGTTTCCGAAGTGAAGTTACCGAATATTTCCGAAAGGTTTGTTTCCTTTCATAGCAGAAAGTAAATACACTTTGATCAAATATATAAGTAATGGACTGCAACTCGATCGAGGCGGACAATATGTCTACTGTTTCAAATAACTTTTCGTTTACGTGCTGCATACTTACAGTAAGTAGACCAGTAGTACATTACTACCAAAACTTAATACACTAATTTGGAACTACAAGTTTTGAGACCCCCTTGAAGACTTAAAAGGTACATTTTATAAAAAAAAAACTTTCTGTCATCATCAAAACTCAAACTCGATCTTGATTAAATAACAAACTTATTTCTAATGTCAAACATCCTTTCTCCAAAGGACATGCAACGATTTCCAATAATTTTGATTTTCAGAGAGAAACTGTAACAATTTAGATTCACACATGGTATTTGTATCACAAGTTACAATATGTAGTATTTGTTGTATTTACTGGGGGTAACTTTTTCGTTCTGAATGACCTAAACATAAATAGTAACATATGCAGATAATCTTACTTCTCTTAAAAGATCTACATCACAATAAAAACATTCAGCTATTTCTCAGATTTATATTAATTATTATTGGTTTGAATTCTAAATACTTATACTTTTTGTTTATTATATCACGTATGTGAATCCATGAACAGATAAACTTTAAGGTTAAAGCTGTAATTGTCAGATTGGTACTGCAGCATCCTAACAGGGGACACGAAGATAAAGTGTAAAATGTTGTAACACATTATAAAGTACTACTTTGGCCTGTTTAATGCTTTTTTTCCTTAAATTACAGATCTATAACTTTTTATAAGTTTAAATTTCCAATATCTACCTTTATTAAATCAGAGGTTATATATTTTTGCCCTACAAAGGGAATGGTTTATTAAAGCGATTACATTGGGACCAGCTATTGAAAGATTTCTTCATCACTTAAGTCTACAGCATTGTCATATAAAAATATCCTTAATAATCTCTTCCAGACAGTACAGCTACCCATAGAGGTCCAGAGAAAATGAAATACCAACAAAGGCAATGGATGGATAAACTCCGGTAATAGAAATTGGTAAATGCGCAAACATGAGAGATATTTTGGAAATGCGCTCCCAGGTCCGCTGTGGTCATGGACATTTGTGAAATGAGGATAGGACTTGCTTACGTTTAGTTCTGTGTAACTTTTCATAAGGTTTCAAAAAGGTTTAAATGTCTTATTGAAATAGAACCACGGGAAAACTATAGTCTATGTCTTCAGACGACATATCTTCGCACGTACAATTACTTATTTGTTCAATATTATGGTGACATATATTGCGGATACTGTTTATCTGCATATCATAAAGAGCAATAAAATCTATGGCTTAATTAATGCACATAATTACAATTTGTCATAAAACTTAATAAATAAATACAATGATTTTTTATACCCTAACCTATATTAGAGGTAGTGCCATCTATGAGCAGAAAGACGAGGCCGTTATAAACAAGGTATCCTAGCGGACAATCATTACAACTAAGAGATCGGCTTTTTTCTAAAAGCATATACTTAGAACACTAAGTTCACAAATTCTAACTACTTTCTCAAACCAGTCTCCTACACAGACTTACCCGTTTACAGAAGTAGCTTAACTGCACATTTCGTTGTGTATACAAAATAAGTACAAGAGACTAAAGTAATAGAGTAATCGAAAACATTTGTATTCAATAGCTGTTAAGCTAAAATAGGTATTGGAAAATTCAAACTATTAACAAGTTATTTATCTGGAATTTAAAAGAAAGCATTAAACAGGCTCAAGTTGTACTTTATAACGTTTAGCAACATTTTACACTTTATTTTCGTATTCCCTCTTACGATGCCGCAGTACCACTCTGACAATTACAACTGTTACCTCTGAGTTTATCTGTTCATTGACTCATAGATGTGAGATTACCTTGTTCACTAAATGGATTTTATTACATCAAAGTGTCCTAAAACGTATATTACCAACTAAAGCTTGGTATATAATTTCTGTGTGGAATGCAGTACCTTATGTACATGATAGAATAAACAAAACGTATAAGAATTTCAAATTCAAACCAATAATAAATAATACCAGCTGAGAAATATGTGAGTGCTTTATTGCGATGTAGACATTTTAAGTGAACTAAAATTATATGTATATGTTACTGTTTAATACATATCAACGATACATACTTCTTAATGAGAGAAAGATGACTTATCACTGATCAATAAATTGCAATACCTGGTGATAGCATAGCAGAAATTTTTGCTTAAGTTGACTCCTCTGTGAGTGACAGTTTGATTTTAAGTTATTGAAAAAAGTGTAAAACCTACTTCACCCAGTGATACAGAGATTGCACTACCTGTAATATATTTTTACCGGGAAGAATATTATTGATTTTTTATAAGTCTCAGACGAAATTCTAGCTTTTATCATCAGATACACTTTATATTATGATGGGCCTTTAGTTACGCGGCAATAAGCAATAGTTACAGAATATACGAAAGAACAATCAACAATGTGTGAGAAAAGAAGATTGCTAAGTATATATATCTTAGGAAATCAATCCGTAATAATATTGTGATTTTTGTTGGAACTTATAACGTATTAAAATGAACACACATTCTGAAATATCACACGAGGTAGCTTGTTTGCTCCTATGATTCTGATCAGGATTTGATATGTCCTTGTTCCCTGCTCCTACAAAAAACCTCCAAATTTATCATCATTATCACCATCATCATCATCTTCATTATTTTGATAATCATTATTTTTATCATCATCATGATCACTATCACTCACTATCAATATCACTATCACTATCATTATTATCATTATGACCATTATGATGACGATTATGATTACTCATACTGTTACTGTTACTCTTACTGTTACTGTTACTCATATTGTTACCGTTGCCGTTGCCATTACTATTACGATTATTATTACTATTATTACTACTACTATCATCATGATCATCATAATTATTATCATCATCATCATTATCACCATCATCATCATTATCACCATCATCACCATCATCACCATCATCACCATCATCACCATCATCACCATCATCACCATCATCACCATTATCATCACTATCACCATTATCACCATTATCACCACTATCACCACTATCACCACTATCACCACTATCACCACTATCACCACTATCACCACTATCACCACTATCACCACTATCACCACTATCACCACTATCACCACTATCACCACTATCACCACTATCACCACTATCACCACTATCACCACTATCACCACTATCACCACTATCACCACTATCACCACTATCATCACTATCATCACTATCATCACTATCATCACTATCATCACTATCATCACTATCATCACTATCATCACTATCATCACTAGCATCACTAGCATCACTAGCATCACTAGCATCACTATCATCACTAGCATCACTAGCATCACTAGCATCACTAGCATCACTAGCATCACTAGCATCACTAGCATCACTAGCATCACTAGCATCACTAGCATCACTAGCATCATCATCATCATCATCATCATCATCATCATCATCATCATGATCATCATCATCATGATCATCATCATCATGATCATCATCATCATGATCATCATCATCATCATCATCATCATCATCATCATCATCATCATCATCATCATCATCATCATCATCATCATCATCATCATCATCATCATCATCATCATTATTATTATTATTATTATTATTATTATTATTTCAGAAACATGCCAGTCCAAAACAATTAATAATTAAAGAGCAACTCAATTACTGAGTCATGCTGCCTCTCGAATTCCAACGTTATTTTTATGAAGTTACGAGAATAAGATAAACATTTTTAAGATATAAAGGAATTGGGTAACTGAACTAGAAATATAAAAGGCTTCGAAATACGCTAATTACGTAAAATACGTATCTGTAATTATCCTTTTTTCCTTTTAGTTCATTATATTCAGACGAGGACTCAGGACATTAAAATTAAGATATCGTTAAATAACGTAATGTACGTAAACGTATTTACGTATTTACGTAACGCTTTTCCAGATATTCTTTTTTTCTAATTTTAAATTCCAATGTTTTTATATTTTGAAAACGCTGCTCCTGTTTTTGAACTTGTTAAAAACTCCTATAAATAGCTGTGAAACTTGAAGCCTAATCCGGAACTCTACAACCCTGTGCTCCATAAAGTTTTACTTCAAATTTGCGGAAGACGGACAAATAATCTTGTGGAACGGTTGGTCGTGAGTATAACACGTTTAAGAAAATGTCTTACATAGCAGACGATGTTTTAGTTATAGTAATTGTCCGCCAGTGGGACAATTATCGCTTTTTGCTTTACAGAGAGAGCTTTACTTGTAATATCCTTTAGTGGGGAAGAATCTTTGTGATTATTTACGAAAATGTGTAACACATTCTATGTTATTTATTTATAGCTTAGGTTTATTAATTCTTTATTCCTTGAAAAAGAACGTTAGCTGAAATGTATATGGAGGAAATATCGAGCAAATAATTAACTGTGGTTCTGAAAAAAAGCCTTTCATATTAGCTATATACATCTTTCCCCTAACTGAAGCATGAGTTCATGGTCCATTACCAAATTCTAGATGGAAAGCTGTTCTGTACATTATTGACCAATGTCAGTTCAATTATACCATTAGCACACCTCAAAATGTTTATATCTACCTAATTTCTATGGCCAGTATTCCTGAACTCCAAAAGGAAAGGAAGAGAATAAAACAAACAAAAGTTATCTCGGAAATGGTTTAGCACACCATAACATATATTTGAGATAAAGTGAGTGCTTTACCGAAATCTGTGCAGTAAGATTCCGAATATGATGAAATGAAGTGCGGACATTTGTGAATGTATGGTTCAGTTTGTTATATTACAGTAACCTGTGTTCTCTGTTTATGCACCTGAGTAGGTGATATCTCGTACACTCTTTGTTACACAGTTCACAAACAAACCTCACTCCGACCATGATGATGATGATGATGATGATGATAATTTATAAATAAATTCCGGCTCGAGCAGCCAAAAAGAAGCATCAAAAAACTTCTCTCCTTCCAGTGCATTGATACATCAGGAATTACTTTTTTATATTTCTTACAATGGAGGGGAAAACCCCAGTTACAGACAACGGCCCACGTGCGATGGCCGACTGTGTGAGGTCCCTGAGCTCTGAGCGGGCCAGGCATACTCACTAAAATACCCCTCCACCTGTTACTTTCGTGTATCTTAGAGTAGTTTACGTGCATTTATAACCATGCTTCTTAGTCGGGTCCCGCATAGCACCCCGGTTCGAATGTGGAATCTACTAAGATGGCATGCGTTCCATGCGAGCGCGACAACGTTGTATGTTAATAATGCGTAATTAGATTATATATCTATGGCTCAGGCCAGGTAGACCTGTTAGTCAGTATTAAGAGTATAGAGCTAATTATTCATATAACTTATAAGTGCTGCTTACGCATATCTGTATTGTAATACTAAAGCTCAGGCCTTGGTGACCTGTTAGTCAGGGATTAGAAATGCTATGGTTATTTGCTATCGTACTTATAGTCCTAGTTTCCTAGGCTTGTCAGTTGTTGGTGTGTAGCATGCAATGCAAGCAATATGTTTGGAAGTCCTTTGTTCCGGCGTGGCCGTTCGTCATTGCCTTAGTCCTTGCGCTGCGTCCTCGGAGCATCCTACTCCATATGCAGTCACCCGCTGCCTCTGCGCCTGTAGGACACTGGTTTCCGTAGGGAAGGGGATCCGTTTCCTTCGGCTGCCATGGTGCGGGCGCTGCGGACCCTTAGCACTCGTGGTACGTCTGACGTTACTAGCGGAACCTCGGGCCGAACATTCGAGCCCTTCCCTCTGGGAGTTGTTCGGAATTGGTTGGTCTCGAGAGATTAGTGTGTTCCCGATCCCCACGGGAAATTGGGCTTGGCGGGCGCTGTGCGGGCAGCCTCCTGAAAAGAGTCAGTATCAGTAAAAGATTAGTGATGGAGTTATAGGGAGTAACGGCCTAGCTGTCTGTGTCAGTCATCTCTGTCTGATTAGGTTGTCTAGGAAGTTCTGTACGTCGTCATCGTCGTCATGTTGTGTGAGCCTTCTCTCGAAAAGAGATAGCGGTCGTGCGTGTGTGTTTATTTCTGTTGTGTAGTTTCCAAGGGCTGTTATTAGAGGGTTGTGGTGTTTCTCTAGGTTATTATAAGTGTCATAAGCTAACTTCTTAATGAATTCTTCTTCTGTGTGCATTTTAGCTCGCTGTGTCGTAGGTCAGCTGGTGCTGTGTCACGTACTTTCGCTATCATTCGTAATATTTTGTTCGGGAATGTTTGTAATTTTAGTATATATGTTTTGGCGGCATTACCCCACACTGGAGTTGCATAGGTGAATATGGGTCTTATAAGTGTTTTGTATAGGGTGAGTCCTAAATTCATATTTATTTGCGAATTCATGTTTATGAGGGGTAGAGCTTACCTAATTGGGCGATGGCGTTACCCCTGATTTGGAGGACATGCTTTTTCCACATCAGTCCCTGGTCCAATTTCAGCCCTAGCCAGGTGACTGTGCGACTACTAAAGAAGTCTGTCCCCGTGACGTCACTGAGCTGCCTACCTGCGCAAACTGCAAGGGGGAGCACACTGCGTGCTATGGAGGCAACACCAGCACCAACACCAGCAAAGCAGATTCCTGCCCTCCTGTGAACCAGTGTAGCCAGCAGCTTCCGGTTAAATTCAGAGAGCACGAGGTGTGCCTACCTTTGCGTCGTTTGCGCGCAGGCCTGCAGATTTGCCGACGGTATCACGGACAAAACAAACACGCCAACACAAGACTACACAAACACCCCCCTCCAACACCCAGTCTCGTCAGGCAGGGACGTCCTGACAGAGAGCAATAGTCAGATTGGCGTCGAGCGGGCGTGGTCCTCCCAGGCCAGCTTGGCACCTGAGGGACGACCGTTCAAATAGTAGGCCAGCGCACAGGCGCTCCTCTAGATCATCTACTCCCACCACATCCTCTTCAAATAAAGATTCTCCTCCCATCACGTAGGCCTCAGATATTCTGGGTTGGTAGCAGCAATTGCTGCAGAACCACGGCCAACGACTCTGTGAACTGGTGGTGAGATTCTTCGATACCACAGTTTCTGCTGCCGAATGGTCATTGCCATGGAGGGGCTTACTTGCTTATTTTAATCTTTGCCTTCGCGATATTCAATTATTTCTACTCACAATGCAATGTGGCAATGAGACGAAGCGTTTAGCTAGTAGTATTTGCAGTATTCCCAACTAAACCTATTTTCGGCCATTCTTTCACTTTACTTTTTCTTGGTCTTCTTTTTCTCCATATTCGAATTTTTGGCATACATATTTAAGCACCAATTAAGAGTATCATGATAACCTTTATGCAGTAACGAAACATAAGAAGCAGTATTCAGAAGAGGAAATATGAAATAATATGGAATAATACTCAAAACTTATTCTAGAGGGCGCTACTTCTCTATTCATAAAGGAAACAAAGCACAATTATTAGTTTTTTTTTAGATTTTAGATCACTGTATGGTATAACTACTCTTCGTTTTCCTGCCATAGAAATCAATCAAATATAGTTTATATTTAAATAACATAATTACAATTTGTTACTTAGCTTTGCGAATATTTAGAAATATTGTTTCCGACTGTACAATATTACAGGTAGAGCCATCTCTGAGCAGAGGCACGCGTTCCTCCATTGCTGGCGATGCAAGCGTTGCGTCCCCGGCGGGCAACTTAATATAACAACAAATTCGTCTTGTTCATAACGTTTATAACAAAACTTTAATATATTTAAATCACACTGCTTTCTCAATCCACTCTTCCACAAAGGTTTGTTTTTCCACCTGCTCCAAATGTAAGATAAAAGATAATATATATGTCCTTGTTGCTTCAAGAAAGATAAAGGGACTAAATGTTTAACCAACATTTAAAATTTAACCCACGGAAGAGATTTGCTCCAACAATTTTTTTGGTAATTCATGTTGTTGTATTATTGTTACATATTATATACAAATGTGAGTAAGTAGCCTCCTTCTTTCATATGCATCGTTTAGAACTTATGAAATGCAGTATTTGAAAATAGAATTTGGGAATACATAATATTGGTACGGGACCTTTATTTGACACGAGAGAACGTCCAGGGTATGCATTATTATCGAACCATTTTGTAAGCTTAGACAGCGCTATTAGGTTTCTTGTGCTGCATTGCTGACCGCATGCTCTGCACAATTTGCTCCAGGTCTTCAACTGTCTGAATAAGAAACTAAGATGGCGTAAGAAAAAGAAGCGGAAACAAAAGCACAGCAAGTGCACAAAGCATGTATAATGTACATAATTAGCTCTATAGCAGTTCATTACATGTAATTCTACAGTCTATTTGTTTATATTTTTGTCATTCCTAGGAAACTGAAATAGGAGATACAGCTGAATTGTAATATCCATAAAAACAGGGGATACTGCAACATAAGTGGTCCAGGGTTCCTTTCTAGGTTTGACATTACAAGGTTTTGAAAACTGCACTGATTTGCAATTTTTCAGGTGTGATGTTTACGTAATTATTTTATATACATTTAGTAGAGAAGGTGTTGCTTTGGAAACCTGCAAACAGCTAGCGAACTGAGCCTTAAACTACACTGCAAGTAGGGTTAGGTTTACTACGGAGAGAAGTTGGCACAGTGATGAGCCTTGATTTATTGTGCAGACGCGAGGAAATGTATTCCGATGCGTGTAAGCCTGACCTACGGGAAGTAGGTGGGTTGGCATCAGTTAGTTGCGCCAGGACGGTTCAATTTCCTTATACCTTACCAGAGAGTTCAGCGCACAGTTATTTAAGCTTCAAATGAAAATAAAAACAACCTTTCTGCTTGAAACGTAGATGGTTTTATGCAACTCTCCAGTATCAACTCATGTATTTATCGATCCTATTCTTATTGACGTTATTTTCTCTCTCTTCGTCTCTCGCACATACATTCATCAACCATTTTAACCTCCCATTCGTCCTTTTAAATGCATTTACAACACTCACACTTGTACTGCTATCTGGAACGAAATATTTGAACCTTTCATAGGTTAGCGATAATTAAAATAATATTAAACAGCGCGGTATTTAAAATTCAGTGTGTCTTGTTCCAAAAATAAATACATTATTTCCTTTGCTACAGTTCTCAAGAACAGATTATATGGACATACTACTACAATTAATATAACCAACAAGTTACCAAATGACTTGACACCAAATGACTTAAATACCTACGCAATAAATAAAATAATCCTTTTATTTGATGACAGTTAATATGCAAAATCACATTAGCGTCAGCGGTATGTCGGAGGTTTCACGAAGGAGTTCTTTAAATGTCAGTAATACTGATATGATACATTTCACGTTTATTTTATCCTCCGGTGGGACAGACTCCAAACTAAATCTATAAATGAATGAATAAATGTATGACTTAATGAATAAATGAATGAATAAAAAGTAAATAAATAATAAAACTCTCAAACTAACACATTGGACGATGAATGAAATGATGCTTAAATTAGTGCAGGCTCCACAGAGCCTAGAGCACTGCCATCCTTATTAGCGTTACAAAATATAGAACTCAAATACTCTCTGATGTTTCCGTGTTTAGTTAGGTCACCTGAGATAGATTTATTTCGGAATATACTACGGATATTATCACCTCGCGGGCGTTCACTACTTCTATAACAAGTCATGATGAACAGCGGGTAAGGCAGCTATTTGTTGGTCTAGCCCAGAAATTTTGTCTATCAGATCGCGCAATGTAACAAGAACATACAGTTGTCACTAAGAATCACTTTTTGTGGCAAACAATTCGTTACAGGGATTCATTTCAATTACTTTATCGGACATTATATCCAATTTTTTAAATAATGATTCATTGTTTTAATAATTTCATTAAGAATTTGAATATTTTCATTTAAAATATCTGTAAATTTATAACTTCCTCCATTTTGGAGATGCTGTTGTGTATTATTACCTAGTACTTAATAGTAATTACAACACACTTTAATATATTTTATTTGTCTATTGGGCCGGTAGGAAGTCAGAGTTTACCTCAAGTAACACTTTAACTGTTTCCTTGTAGATTATGTTCGGGATTCTTTCTTAATAATATTACATTGATTACACTTAAATTTGTTAACTTTGTGTTAACTTTGCTTTAGTTCAAAATAGAAGTATAATGTTTAGTGTTAGGTTAAGATATATTTTTCATTGTGTTATATATTACGAAGGGTTGTTGTAAATTGCTTTAACTTTCGGTATTAATATTTGTCTTATCACTAATGTTTCGAATTATTAGTCTTCATTTAATCAGTACTTTATTTGTTTTATTTGATATATTCGTTCATACTTCTTAGTTATTTATTATCCTAGTGTAAAGTCTTATAATATCCAAATATTAACTCAAGTAGGAGATGTAGCTTGTGACTATTTGAATATAAAATTATATTTATTGTTTAGTTTGTATAATAAACCTTTAATTTCATTACCAGCTGTACTAGCAGGGATAGTACTGAGGTGGTACACTCACATTACTTTCTCTACTCTTGTTCAAATATTTATTTCTCTCCCTACTTCCAGATAAACATCTTATTAAAGTTACAGGGGAACAGAGTAGACATTAAGTGATAGTCACATGTATTTAACCGGTTGTTTAGAGGGCGTCTTTGAAATTATATTGTCATTGTAAATTATTTTCTGATGTTTTTTATTAGCTTGTCTTAGTGATCTAAGATCCAAATTGCCCCTTTCCATTTCATATCAGGACGGGGCTTATTTAAAAATAAGCTTTAATTCAGGGGACATCCAAACCTATAGGTTTTGCCACTGAAGGCTCTGTATTGAATTTTTGAACCTTAACGAAATACCTACCTCACCCAGGTAGGCAGAAGAACTTTCCCCTTTAGAAAATGTAATTATTGTGGAATTTTGGAATATAATCAAGAGTAAATCTGAAACGGCTGGCCTTAAAAAGCAAAATGTAGCAGGTATAAATTGTATTTTACAACAAGATATACATTCTATGTAAGTAAAAATTTGTGTATCTCTTACACTTTACAGTTACTTAAAGTGATCCAGAGTGAAAAGGAATTTTGAGAAAATTCCCAACAGATAAACATATGTATATCATTTATCATGAAATTTTTTTAATAATATAATAATTTAATTAAAATGATTACATCCCATTTTAGATAAAATCGACATATTCCTAAAAGTATCTATTAATGGGGTAGTTTGTTATTGGGATGCTTTCTTGAAAGTCTTACTTGTTGTCTTTTTAGAAGCGAAACCTATATAAAACTTTGGTATTAACGTACTTTCGTGTATTGGGTTATGATGTGAGGATTATCTCCATATTTGGGTGTTCCATTTCAAAAGGAATCTCGACATTGAATTTTTGAGTACAACGCAATTCTACAAAAAGTATTATTTTAACGCTAAGGTACAGCCCAACGGAAAAACCGGTCCACACTTGCAGTTTAAATATCCCGCCTGTTTCCTGACTGACTACGATCACAGCGACAGGCAGCCTCGTTAATCACAGAGTACACGTAGACCGTTGCAGATAGCGCTCATGTTGAAATTGTTATGTGTGCAGCAATGTAACTAAGTTATTAAGCACCTTTTGCAAGAAATTAGAACAGTAATGTTTTATTTCTGTGCAAAGTATTTGCGAATATTAACTGTAACAAAATGAGAGGTACATTACACAAAATATTTCATGTAGGCGGAAAAGAAACATTGTGTTTTTGAACCGAAGTCTACAGAGAGTTCTATAAGAAAGACAAATTCAATCTTTATATTGCATATTTTCATTCTATATTCCTTAATGCTTTTGTTGTTGGTCTTTGATATATCTTCTGTATAACTATAGCACGCTTTAAGTACACTGAGGCAATGTTATATAATTCAAAATTTATGAATTATTCCTTGTCTCTCCAAATGAGAAGTGTGAAGGAGTGTGCAGAGGTGTGAAAGAATGAGAATGGGAAGAAGTGTACAAAATATTCTAAGGCCTTCTGGTGGATGCTAGCAGCTTATTCGAAGACGAAATAAACTATCAAGCTACTTTATTTATTTTTCTAAAGAAGATACAATACGGAACTGATACGTTTAAAAAAATGTCTGCCACAGGTTGGAGCAGGAGTCTGCCATGTTAATTATAAGTTCTCTAAAGTAGTTTAAACCGTATGCTATTAATTTTTCTTAATTTCACTTACCAATGAGCCTTATTATTAAAACTATTGGTCATGCTACTTCTGCTCACATGACTTTCTCTGCCGCTTGTGAAACTTGCCTTACAACCTTCTAAATGACAAATGTGTAATCATTGGATAATGCAAACGTATTTTTGATTTTGGTTGCAGGAAAGTACATTATTCGTATGGTAGATGCGGACCCCTCTGAGATGCGAGGGCCCTAACATATGATCCAAATGAAATGCCAGTGAAAAGTAAGTAAACTGCCGCGATATTGATATAGTGCATCCGTCTTCCACTACATGCGACAAAATATAGATATTATTGAAGTTCGAATTTGGTTGGTTCACTAAGTATCCGTGATTTAAAGTATGTGATGTTGCTATGACGTCTGTGTTATCGTCCTGTACTGTCAGTTCTTACGCGTTGTCAAAACAAATTCGGTGTCCAGTCGTACCTTAGTTTGGTGTTTACAGAGATTTCAATAACTCTGCATCGTGTTTTTGCTAATATGTAAGAAGCGCAATATCGCTAAGTGATTCGCTTTTTACATTTGGATGAGAAAACTTCCGAGGAGATAAAAGCGAAATTGAATGTCATACCTAAAATACTACACGGCAGCGAAGTATGGGGGAAAACTGAAAAATATAAAAGAAAACTTCAGGCAAATAAACTGAAATTCCTAAGAAGCTATGCGGGATATAGAAAAATCGACCACAAACGGAACTAAGATATACGAGAGGAGCTAGAGATATTCGACCTGAATATCAGAGTACAAGAATATAGAAGTAAATGGGTAATCCATGAACAAAAAGTGCAGAAAGAAAATTTTCTACGCTATTTTGTGAAGTATAGACCAGAAAGAAAGGAGAGCATAGATTCAGCAACAAAACGGTGGAACCAATAAACTAAATTATGTAGACGGCTACAGGCAGCAATGCCAAAGCATGAAGGAAGAAGAAGAAGTAGAAGAAGAAGAAGAAGAAGAAGAAGAAGAAGAAGAAGAAGAAGAAGAAGATGACGATGATGACGATGATGATGATGATGATGACGACGCACTGCCCCAGCTTGTTCCTGCTAGTGTTTTCAATACTTTAAATTTTGTTATTAACTTTAATTAACTTAAATTAGGTTAACTTCCCATTCTTTATGTAGTACATAGGTAGATGCCTATAGGTATTGCCTATCACACTGTGGTCATAGAACTCTGAACTTTCAAACCTCAGCTGGTCCAAACTGCCTCACTCCAAATTTTCCTTTGATGTTTAGAATCAATATCACTAAACTTTAGAGCTTTTAAGGTGCTTAATCTGTTAATGAATGCCTTGTATTAATTTATTCATTGCCCACTCTGAAGTTTTCATGTATCTAACTTAAGCCTTTGCAAAAAAATCAGAGGGAAACAAAATGATACATCAAAATAAACAATAAATAAAATAAAAACATGTTTAGTACACTTTTATAAATAAATCCGGGGTGCAGATGTATAGCTCCAACAGCAACGGACATCAATGACTAAGGTCGCTAGGGTCAAGAATGCTGATGGGAAGTCTATGACTGCAGTCCCACCGTTACTGCTTTCGCTGCATCCTTTTGTATCCTATTTCCTTAGTGCTTATAAGTAACAAATGTGGGAGGTACTCTAAACTTCGGAAAGAAGGATTTCCATCACTAAATAACATTCCATGTATCATAATACCACGTATCGGCAGCATTCATTGAATGTGAGACCACGATCTTTTACAAATATGACTGGAAAATTTATAACAGTAGCGATTCTTTATGACCAGATAAAAAATAAAATACCTCTACACAATTAGAAGGTAAAGTGAGAGAGAAAAGTCCTCAAGGTACTTTAATGCAAGCGGCTTTTTGGGAAAGCAGCATTTAACTTTCTGAGGACATGAAACAGAGAATTCCTTCATTGTAGTCTAGTGTTAGCATGCCTGCTTTGCCTCCAAATGGTCCCGAGTTGGAATCTCAGTCAGGTTGAGCAATCTGGATTAGGTTTCTTCCAGGGATTTCCCTTATCCTGAAAGGTGAGTGACTGTCAACTCTAAGCTCTTTCGACCGTGTCTCGTTTCAGCATTTACTCTGGCTCGCTTGTGAGCTGTTACGCCGTGGATTACTATTGATGATGATGATGATGATGATATTGATGATGATAAGACACAAAGACACAAACGACCATGACAACGACAACGACTCTACTCGTCCTTCTCCTCCTTCCCCTATTTCTTCTGCTTCTCCTCCTTCTCCTCCTTCCCCTCTTCCTTTTCCTTATCCTAATTCTCCTTCTCCTCCTTATTCTCCTTCTCCTCCTTATTCACCTTCTCCTCCTTCTCCGCCTTCTTCTCCTTATTCTCCTTCTCCTATTTCTCCTCTTTCTCATTCTTCCTCATCTTCTTCTCCTCCTCCTTTTCCGCCCTCTTCTTCTCCTTCTTCTTACTATTACTACTACTACTATAATCATCACCATCATTATTATTATTTGCAGCTGCTTTTCAAAACAATCCAATCCAGGTTGTTGTTTCAGCAATTTTATCAGCTATAATATAAGGAATAGTGGATACTTCTTTTGTGGAAATTGTGGTTGAGGACTTGGCAAATAAAGCACAATTTTTAATAGTTCAGCGTAATAGGTATAATGGAGAGATCAGAAATAGAATCTTGGGGTTCTGCGCTATCAATAGTGCCTGGCATGCCCAAGCTCTTGTAAAACTTACCCTACACTCACCACATTTACAATGTAATGAGGAACTGATTTTACAGATTTTTACGGTGCAGCAACAATGGTCTGAAATTTGAACGGTGTTCAAGGAATAATCACGGCCATGTACTATAACTTCACGTATGTCAAATTGTCTGCCATACACTGGTTAATATCTTAAGTCTTTTTAAAGATAGTTGCTAGTGCCTGCAGTGTGCAGTGAAAATTGTACCATTAACTTTCATTTCCATAAGAAATATTATTTACTTCCTGAGCAGAGTGACTCAGTGCGATTTAGTCTATGGTCACCATTCGGGAGGCACGGGTCCCCTACCCTTTGCCATCCTACCTTTACCTTAGGTTTTTTCGGGAGATTTCCCAGGTCACAAGGCGAATGCCGGGTAGGTTAAACACATCGCCTAAATTGCCTGTCCCTCCACTTCTTAGCATTATCGTTCCACGTCGTCTCTCTTCTGGTGGTCGGCGGCTGTCTTGGTGGCACATAGTAGGATGATACGTTCTAAGAAACTTCATCCTTTAGTAGGACGTTTACCGGTCTCCGAACTCAGTCTTGCGCTGAGGCTGTATACGAATTACAGAAGGGTGGGATATGCTTTGTCCTGGCGTGCCTGGGAGTTTCTACGTAGTAGAATGTATTAGAATGTGTCCTCCGAACTGTCCTCTCTCCTTGGCACGGCTAGTTCTGTCTCCTCGCACCTCATCCTTCCTCCCGGAGAAGCTCCCAATGGTGGGTATTTGTACAAGAGACCGCACATGGGTCTCCGTGTCAATTCCTCTCCTTAAAGTAGTCCAGTCCAGTCAGGAACTACTGAGTTGTCCCATAATAGTATAGTATATTCGAAGCTACAGTTATAATATCAGTAGTATTCTAATATAAGTGTATCTATAAAACTTTCATTCACCAGTGCTCGAATAGGACAACAGACAGAGCTGATTTTGTGTAAGATATAGTTTATGTGAACTTGCCAATCTGCAGATATCTCTATTTAAAAGAACAGAAATATGAAACAGTCAATTTCTTTAAATAACACATTATTAATCCCAGGTTCTATCGGAGAGCGTGATGCACAATGACCTGCAAGTGTAACAAAGTTTGTTTTGTCCAACTTCATGTATATTTTATTAGCTTTAAACTAAAACCTATATGGCACAATTCTAAAAATAATTGTAATTAATTACATAAATATTTGAATATTTACTGATCTCCAGGACACTAGTTCCGTCAACAGATATAGTTTATACCTACTCTATACTTTATACAAAGTGAGAGGTCGTTGAGAACGATCATAAATAGTAAATGCGATGACACTGAACCTTGCAGTACTCCATCTACTACTGTTTTACAATTTGATGTTTCCTTCTGATAACTGATATCAATGTTTAATTCCACCTTCTCTTTTCTCTCATTTAGATAGGACACAAACCAGGTAATTAGTTTAACCTCTACACATGGAAAGAATTGTTGTACAGTGAGTCATAAAATATTTGTTATGGATGATGAGCTAAAATCTGTAATTTCGAGTAGTCCCAGCTATTCCTAGCAACAGACTAATAAAATAATAACACTAAGGCATATGGGACAAGCACGGACTTCCTTATCCTCTCCCTGACTCACTCTACGTTCTGAATATGCTTAATAGTGTATGAGTAGCTTTGGTGGTCTACTATCTACTTGTGTAAGTAGAGCAAGTATTGCATTCCAACCAAAATTTGGATATCGACATATCGGTCTGTGTTGCACAGTTCAATAGGAACTATTGCTATACGTCTGAAGCATTACAGGACAGATATTGTTTTGAACAGTATAAAATGGATTTTGGGAAAGGAATCATATTTGTAATGCGAGGTGAAATGGTTCTGTCTCTATATTCCTCTCTCCCCGCGCGCGCGGTGCACAGGTCTGTGCGAGTGTATGCGTATGTCTGTGTGAAAACCGGGAAAAATTGTACGTGTTTCACTCACATAATTGTCGCCCTTCACGTGCAACATTTTCTATTGCTAATGTTGTGTACCTACATGCAAGGGCAATAAGGAAGTTGAGTAGGCATTAAGGGATCATTAAAAGAATTTCAATTTTTGACTTTATGATCACTTTAAAGGTGATAACCGCAGTAAAAGGAGTTCCTGTATATATTTGTTACAAAAAACTAATTACATTCACCTAACTTTGTGAACGTACGTCCGTCAAAAACCGAAGCGTCCATTAATTAGAACCTAAAATGGAATGGCACTGTGCTTCTACATGTGCCCAGCAGATGGCATTAGGTACGTCTAGTTTGGCGACATTTACTCTTCCGTTTAGATGGCAGACCTTTAGCTTCTATTATTAAATTGTAATTTTTTATGTTTTGTGAAAAACAATGGCATTTATGTAGCATCTATTTAAAAAGTGAGAAATATGATGTTAAAGAGTGAGTGTGTGGGGCTTTAGGGCCCGTCGACATCGAGGTCATTTGGGCCCTAAGTCAAACCTAAAAGCTATAAAAAATATTTGTTAAGAGGTAAAATATAATAAAAACACTCAACTGTTAAAAAGGACATAAAAACCATCTAAAACTTATAATTTAAAGTCTCTAAAATAAATAAATATAAAATTCAAGTTAGACTTGTTTGTTAAAACCGATCTTAAAAACAAACGGCAGTGCTCTGTCCACGGCCACTGGGTCGTTCCCTAAAATATCGTGCAAGTTAGCTCTTAGGCCCAAAGACTGGCGAACGCGGGTGTATTGCGGGCAATCCAGCAGTACATGCCGCACAGTGAGGCGTACTGCACACGGGGCACACACAGGGGCCGGTTCCCCTCTCAAAAGATGGCCATGAGTTGCACGTGTGTGCCCAATTCTCAGCCGGGTGAGTATCACCTCGGCCCGCCGGTTATCCCTGCAGGAAGTTAGCCAGGGTCGTACGCTGTCTTTAATTCCCCGGAGTTGTGTGCCTTGTAAAGCTGTCCAGGAGTGCTGCCAAGCAGAGAGGAGTTGGCGACGGAAAAAACGTTGCACGTCCTGGAATGGCACTGTAGTTGTTAAACTCCGGGGCAAACGGCAAGCAGACTTAGCAGCCGCGTCCGCCTCCTCGTTCCCGCAAATCCCAACATGGCCTGGGGTCCAAGTAAAAACAAAATTGTATCCGCGATTGAGCATTTGCGAGATCTGGGTCTGTATTTTTAAAACCAGTGTGTGAGCGGTAGTGTGCTGTTGTAAGGCCAGAAGCGCACTTAGACAGTCAGTGCAGATGATAAAAGAGCCAGGAGCTAACTTGCAAATAAAAAGGAGCAAATAAAAGATGGCATATAGCTCTGCTGAGAAGACCGAAGTGGGGTCCAGAAGTCGAAATTTATGAGTCTCACCGTTAATGAAGAATGCGCAACCCGTAGCGTTACCTAACTGGTAACCGTCTGTAAAGACCGGAACGTAGTTAGGGTAACGGCCCAGTAATTCGGCAAAAAGTTGTTGGAAAACCGAATGTGGAGTAGCGAGTCTAGGGTTGTTTGAAAGAGTTAGGTCGAACCGCGCACGATTGAGCTGCCATGCAGGATAAGGGCAGATGGACGATCTCTCCACGCGAGGCATTCGGATGCCATGGGAATGTAGGTGATCCCGAAATCTTATTCCCACGGGGCGTGTCCGAGAACCAGGGCGCATATAACGGTGGACTAAATCTGGACACAGAACAGGTTTAAAACAAGGATGATTGGGATGACTTGCCAGCTTCGAGACGTATGAGCAGAGTAACATCGAGCGACGAATATGCAGTGGAGGTTCGCCTGAGTCTGCATACAGGCAGTCGACTCGACTGGTGCGGAATGCTCCTGTGGCAAGGCGGATGCCAGTGTGATGCACGGTGTCTAAAAGGCGAAGTTTAGAGGCGGTCGCTGCGCCATAAATAAAACTGTCATAGTCCAGCTTGGACCGAACCAGAGAGCGGTACAGCCTCAACATTACCGTGCGATCGCCCCCCCAAGATGCTCCAGATAATACCTTCAGCACCCGAAGAGAACGATCGCAAGAGGCACGAAGGTGACGAATGTGGTGCTCCCAATTTAACTGTCGGTCCAAGTAGAGGCCCAAGAACTTCAGGTGTGAGACAAATGGCAGGGGTGTGCCGTTCAAATGAAGATCAGGAGGCGGGTGAATACCTCGTAGGCGGTGAAAGTGGACACACTGCGTCTTCGCAGCTGAAAAACGGAAGCCGTTTTGAAGCGCCCAAGCTGCTAGCTGGGTAATGGTCAGCTGCAGTTGGCGCTCAATGTGATCTATGTTGGCAGACCTATAATAGACTGCGAAGTCGTCAACATAGAGGGATGATGGAATTCCACTTCGAACGGCACTAGTGATGCCGTTAATCGCTACGGCAAAAAGGGTGACGCTCAAAATTGACCCTTGAGGTACGCCGTTCTCCTGTATAAGCTCCTGGGATATCGTTTTCCCTATCCGCACACGAAAACGGCGAAGTTTTAAAAAATTGCATAAAAACTCGGGCAGATGACCACGCATGCCGTAACCATGTAGGTTACGGAGTATGCCGTACCGCCAAGTGGTGTCATAGGCCTTCTCCAGGTCGAGGAACACGCCCACGGTATGTTGCTTCAGTAGAAACGCATCGGAAACATACCCCTCAAGGCGTGTTAGATTATCGACACTTGAGCGATGGCGACGAAAACCGCATTGCAAGTTGGACAGATGGTTATGTTTTTCGAGCCACCAATTTAACCGAGCGTTTATCATTCGCTCCAACGTCTTACAGATGACACTTGTCAGGCAAATGGGGCGGTAGCTAGATGGTAGCTTGCGGTCCTTTCCGGGTCGAGGGATGGGGATGACAATACCCTCTCGCCAGGAGGAAGGGAAAATCCGCTCATGCCAAATGCGGTTATAGATGTTTAGAAGGAAACATAGCGCCTCAGATGGAAGATGTAGCAGCATCTGTCGGTGTACGCCATCGGGACCTGGAGAGGAATCCTTTGCTAACGCCAGAGAATGGGCGAGCTCGGCTGCGGTAAAGGGTTGGTTGTACGGCTCGGTGCAGTCACTATTAAAATTAAGTGGTACCCGCTCCGCCTTTTCCTTAATAGGCAGGAAGAGAGCGTCATAGCGGGCAGTTTGGCTAGTAGCAGCAAATGTGGTAGCTAGGGCTTCAGCTATGTCCTGCTCGGTGGTGCACATGGATCCGTTGATGGCAAGGCCGGGAATTACCGTCCGGCGATACTTGCCATACATCCGCCGAACAGCTGACCATACTTGTTGGGTAGAGCTGCGCCGGGAAAGCGAAGACACAAATGCTTCCCAAGATTTACGCTTTGCGTTGCGCAGTATAAAGCGTGCCCTAGCGCGAGAACGTTTGAAGGCGACGAAGTTCGCTTCCGTCGGGTGCCGCTGAAAAATGCGCAAAGCACGTTTGCGTGCTTTGACAGCCAAACAACATTCCTCGGACCACCACGGTACAGGAATACGACGTGGTGTAGGTGAGCCTCGAGGAATGCTGGATTCTGCTGCGAGCAGGATCGAGCAAGTAAAATATTCGACCATTTCGTCGATGGTGTCGAAACCGTGGTCGATGAGGTGTATCAGGGATTGGAATTTTCCCCAGTTAGCTTTGGAAATAATCCAGCGAGGATGTCGAGAAGGTACACATTGGCGGCCAGAAAAATGAATGTTAATGGTGTAATGATCACTGCCGAAGAGGTCGGAAAGTACTGACCACTCGAGTAGTGGTACTAATGATGGACTGCAGAAAGAAAGGTCTAGTACGGAATGTGTACCATAAGCGGATGATAGGAATGTCGGGTCACCAGTATTTAGCAGAAGCAGTTCAGACTTATCGAAGACGTCTACGAGGAGGCATCCACGGGCGTCATCTGTGTCTGATCCCCAGAGCGTGTGCTTGGCATTCAAATCTCCCACAAGGAGTAGTGGTGAGGGGAGCTGAGCCAATAGAGCTAGAAGATCCCACTCTGTAAATATACTGAGCGGCGGCAGGTACATGTTACAGATGGTAAAACTGATGCTCTCGAGCTGTGTCCGGACGGCCACAGCTTGCAATGGTGTGGTGAGAGGAACGTGGGCGGCGGAAATGTTAGGCGCCACTAAGGTAGCAACGCCACCGCTTGCACGCATACCTGCAAGAGAATCGCTTCTAAATGCCGAAAAAGAGTGAAGGTGTAACGAGTGATTGGGATGTAAGTGGGTTTCCTGGAGGCAAATTATTGACGGTGACCGTTGAGAAACTAAATGTTGTAGGTCTTGAGCACGAGCTCGAAAACCATTGACATTCCACTGGATTATTTCCATGAAGAGTTTTTAATGGGCCGTTTTAACCTTTTTCTTGACCTTGGCTGACCTGGGCCCTACGATTCGAAAATCGTTAGCCTCCTGTGACTCCGCTGATGATCGGGAGTCAGAACTCCTACGACTCGTAGAACGAGACCGGGATCTAACAGAAGGCGAGCGACTTCGAAATCTATGTTGTGGTCGGGATCGGTTTTTCGCATTTACTACGGGATGGTTGTTACCCGCTGATGGCTTGGTGGCTGGAGTCTGTACGGTTGAAGCAGAGGCTGTGCTGGTGGATACACAAACAGTCTGAGACGTGGGTTTAACGGCTAGAAAGTCAGTCTGCGTGGATGCGTGGGCGACAGGGACGTGTTGAACAGCAACAGTGGTATTAGGAGTACGGCGAGCTGCTGATGCATATCCAGTAGTAGTGGTAGCAGGCTTTAGTTGTTCAAAGCGCCGTCGTGCCTCTGGAAAAGTCAGGCGTTCTTTGACACGTAGCTCCTGAATGCTTTTTTCGTCCATGAATCTAGGACACTGTCGCGAGCTGGAGGGATGACTACCGCCACAGTTCACGCAACAAGGTGTTCGACTGCAGTTTGGATCATCGTGCTTCGGTAGGCCACATTGCTCACAAAGAGCAGGATTGGTACATGTGACCTTAGTATGTCCGAACCGCTGACATTGGAAACAGCGCATGGGGTTCGGGACATACTGGCGGACGCTAGCACGTTCATAGCCGCAATAGATGTACTCGGGTAGCTTAGTCCCGGCGAAAGTAAGAAAAACCGTACGTAGCGGGTACTCCTTGCCATCTTGTTTTCGAGTTAGCCGGTACGCCTGACAAACGAGTTGATCGGAGAGGCAACTTACTATTTCCTCATTCGCAAGACCATCCAAGCTGGAGGTGGTGACTACTCCTCTGCAGGTGTTAAGGGTTTTGTGTGGGGCTACCCGGATCGGGTAGGAACCCAACAAAGTCGCCTTTTGCAGTTTGCGAGACTGGTCTGCACTGGTGCTCTCTAATAGTTAGCTACCGTCTCGGAGACGCGTAGCGTTTTTAACCGGGCCGCTGATTTTATCAAGTTCGCGCTTTATGTAAAAAGGACTAATCTCTTTAAACGTTTTCCCATCACAAGCCAAGGTCATAATCAAGAAAGGGTCAATGAAAGATTGTTTGCGCGGATGCATTTTGAATAGGACCCCCATCCG
Source organism: Mantis religiosa (assembly GCA_030765055.1). Lineage (NCBI taxonomy): Eukaryota > Metazoa > Arthropoda > Insecta > Mantodea > Mantidae > Mantis > Mantis religiosa. The sequence continues at coordinate 238,491,755 of CM060950.1, read as the reverse complement.
GAACCGTCGGCGTCAGCCTGCCATCCGGGGGTTAAAGAAAGAAAGACACCGAATCTTCACGGTCTGTGCCGTCATGGGGACCTCACCCATGACCGATCTCATTTGTACCTCAGAAAAGCTACCCTTCAATATCCACTGCTTGTCCGTATGGGTAAACCGTTCACCACGCACACCCCGGCTTTATGCCCCTACCACAGGAATAACCGCCTGTGGCTCCCCACTTTAGGCCGCGCTGCGCATAAAGGGCACACGCGGATTCAGGGGACTTGTGGTTGATTACACCGGGGTTCCGTCAGCGGTAACACGTCCGGTCCGTGATACTAACCCAACGGCAAAACGCGGCCGTCGGGAGATTATCACAGACCGGGCCCTCAAGGAGCTACGTGGGTGTACTTGACGGTGTGGACGGGCTCCGCACCTAAGGCTACACATAGGGGCAGTGCGAAGGGTCCGCTCAACCTTCACTTTTGAGACCTCCGGAGAGCACACATGTCGGAAGCCGCGCTGAAAACCGTGGGACAGAACCACGGAGATAGGAGAGATCCCTGCTGGTGAGACAGGAGTTATAAACCTAAGACCTTAAGTACTAATAATCATAATAAAAAACTAGAAGGGGAAGAAGGTGATGCCTACTGATCAGCAGTAGCACAGCGTGGCACAGTTGATGGAGGTGAGGGGGATGAAATGAGGGTGAGTGGCTAGGGACCCCGGGATCGCCAATCCCGTACCTACCGTAGTAGGTCCCTGGGGAAAAATACCAGAGCCTCTTCTGCCAGTTTTCGGGGTTACTGATGGGCCTTCTCGGCAGCCGTAGCGGTCCTGGGGTACACAAAGTCCCCACCGTACATCACCCCATCAGTCAGTCCCCTACTTCCTGTTGCCCACCCCTCGGGACGAGGACCACAGAGGTTGGATTTTGAGGGGCATATGATATTAAAGAAACCCAGCTAGATTCATAGGCTCTCGGGCTTAGAACGCGGCATATTTCTATTGGAAGCCTCAACGATAGTGTCATAGGTTGCCTATGTAAACTTACTTCTTGTACCATTATCAGTTTCCACAGTATTCATTAGCACTGGCTTGTATTCTCAAATGCCTGGTACATTTTTGTTACTTAAAATTCTCTAGTATGAATTGTAAGTAGATCAGTCAGTCTTGACATGAAATGGGACAAATGATGCCCAAATGTGTCCAGGGTTTATGGGTATTAGAGCTAACTAACACTAATCTTTCATGATAAGAGAAACCGCCGAAAAATACCTTATCCAGGTAGCGGAACCTGACCGGTATTCGAACTAGGGACCTCTTGAATTTAAAGTACACACCACCGCTACCATTAGGGAGCGAAGTTTAATCCATGCAAACGTAGTTTAGAGAAAGTCGCACATCGTTCACGTGTAGATGAATGAGAATAACCAGAACGTTGCTTATACATTTCTAAGATAGAAAATGAATTTGACAGAAAAACAAGCTGATCATCAGTGATGGCATCATACAGATTATTTCACCTGCAAGTTTAAATATTACAGCAGTATGCACTACATGAATGAAGTAGGTTCTAATAACATTAAACTCATGTGGTAGAAGAAGAGAAAGCAGTAAATACCTTTTGGTAACCTCTCTTTGTCATAAAAATAACTGGTTTGTTAGTTATTACCTCAGGATACACTACAGCTTCAGGACACAAAATTAAGTAACATTAAGCACAATTTATGTAAGCGGAAGGTATAAAGTAATTAACCACACTGTGACAGTAGCCATGGAAAAATAGAACCGGATTCATAGCCTGGATAAGAACCACAGACCACTTGGTCTTAACGATGTCAACATATCAGCATGCCATAAACTGTCCAACTAAATTCAGCAGCACATTCAAAATACTAGAGATGCTTGTTAGATATTATATACTCAAAATATGATAACAATAATAACAGCGTTCAAACAATGGTAACAATGGAATCATACCAAGGACACCGATAGCTCCACATATAAATTCACTTTACAAGGCTTCCTTTCCCATAAACAGTTATAAATTGTATAGACTTTATCTCACTGTATGGTACATCTGCACCTCGGTTCGATACCATGGAAATCAATTAAATATAGTTTATATCTAAATAATACGATTACACGCAATGCTCCATTGGTGGTCTTCCCTGACGTGCAATTTACAATAACAGCAAAATCATTTTATTACTACCGTATATTTATAACAAAACGTTCATATATTTCAGTCACACTACCTTCTCAATCCACTCTTCCACAAAGGCTCATTTTTCCACCTCCTCCAAATTTAAGATGAAAGTTATTACACATTTCCATGTTGTTATAAGAAAAATAAAGGGACTAAATGTTTAACCAAAATTTGAAACTTAACACACGAAAGAGATTTGCAC